>OX422140.1:25013502-25287179 GCA_949129095.1 Volucella bombylans | reverse complement strand
ACATAGGGAGAGGGTGATTTCATCTCGAAAATCATTATACGAAGATAGGATAGATCCTGACTCTTTATGTCGCGGATCAGATTGGTGTCTGTAAGAGGGTAAGTTGTTGTTCGCTTTGAGCTGCTAGAATTGCGGTTGTGGCCGGATCATAACTTGTCTTCGCTGCGTACTCTGTTAATTGTCATATTGGTGGGCGTGTTTGGAGTCGGAAGTTTATATTGAGCCAGTGATTGTTCTCCATTTGAAAATACTTTTTTGTGAATATTGATGATAGAAAGTTTCCTAGAATCCATTTTGTCGACTTTGAATACTAATTGACACTCACATTAATCATAAGCTTTGTCGCGCAATCCCTACATATGAAACTTCATAGTTATATACTTTTGAAGGGGGTTCTTAACCAAATCAATAAATTATGCCACACAGCTGTCAAACTATTAAATGGTTTTAACATTTAGTTTTTACCTTTGCGAATCGAATACTCAAAAAGTGTGTAACCGATGTAATTACATTTTAAAATTTTAAGGTATAACTCATTTGTATACGTTACCTAAAACGATTAATATTCGATTTATTTACCTTACAAAATCTAATTACAACCCAGCGAAGATCATTAAAACAGATGATATAGCGCTGATTCAAATCATTTGGCCAGTCTACTGAACAGGTCACTTAGATTGGCTTTCACAAAAATTTAAATTTTAATAAAAAGAAGACTCCATTAGAATTGCTTTAGTAGTTTGTTTGTGATGCTCGAACAAACAGACAAACGGACAGAGGGACAAACATTTAAAAAAAGGTAGATTTGGGTACAGACAACAGATCATCCATAGGACATATCCCCAGTGGTTTTTTGAAAATATCTTCAATGTACAGACACAGCTTCATTACAAGTCTATAATAGTAGAGAAAATAAGTAAGGCAGTATGTAATAGTATGAAGGAAATCCTAAATCTAAAATCAATAAATAATAAGTATATGTATATACATATATTTGTACTTACCACAAAATTCTATAGGAATCACTACAAGCACCAGCTATGGTATTCCTGCTTCTGGAATGAAATCAAAACGCCTCACATAGGGCCGCTCATTGATTGGTGGTGTGTAAAATCCGGCTCTTTCACACGATTTTGCAGTGTTTGGTTTAAAACATCTCAAAATACTAGACCGAATCGTTCGTAAAGGCTCTTTGGTAGAATTTCTTTTCTTATGTCGCATAAGTCTTATTTGAATCTCCCCATCCCGGCTATATGCTACATTCAAACTGGCCTCCTTCGATGGCAAATCAAATTCATCGATCCGAATGATATTGTCGCCATTCTCAACTCCATTCTTCGAATCATTTTTATTATCACAACATTGTAACTTTGTTAGATTCCGTTCTTCACCAGCCGAACACTGGACTAGGGGGTGGTTAAACCTCCAGGAAGCAGCTGACTGGTTACTTTCCTCTCGTTGAGAACAGCCTTCCAAATAAAAATAAAAAGTTGAAAAGTGTAAATGTGTTAAGTTCATTCATCTCATGTAGTAAATACTCATTTGAGTAGTATGATATACTTACTTGTAAAATCAGATTCGTGGATTGTAGTTCGCAATCGCTGGGACCTTGTGTGGTCGTGTTTCTGGCAGCCTTGTTCATCGTCGAACGTCGACGATGTGATGAACCTGCGATGGAAACACTGGAACGTTTCCTAAATAAAAAAGACTGAAAGTAAATAAAATAAACTTTGAATCCGTTAGACGACATTCACACACGGTTCTTACTATGCGAGGTTTAATTAACCTAGCACATGCAATTTTGGTTTTAGTACCTACTATACATAGATGTACGAGTAGGTAAACGTTATACGAACCTTAAATGCCGCCCTAAACTTATTGCTCATAATGTTGTACAGCAGTGGATTGATGCATGTTGACAGATAATACAGCACTCCAGAGATATATGTCATTACGTTATATAGCCTAATTACCATAGAATTGTTATGGCTGTCGTCTCCCACCCCATAGACAGCAATCAAACGTTGCGCATGGAAGGGTGCCCAGCATAGGAAAAACGCTATCACGACCGCAACTACAATAAAATTAAACGCACGCACTTGTCAGATATATTCATTATTTAAATCATCAATTCAAATTCAACGATCGGAAAAAGAATTTTCTAAAAATAGAGAGAAATTGGAAAACAAACTGGAAATATCCAAAATTGAATCGAATTCCAATTGATTATTTCAATTTTGGATTGGCGCCAAAGTAAACGGCAGACATTTGTCAATGCTGCAATTGCTGGGATAAAATTATCGCAAAACGGATGCACATTTCGAGAGGATTTCAAGGTACTTTTCGACTCAGTTCGAGATTCGGATTTGTATTCAAGGCTTATGGGCAAAATTTACGTGACCAGGAAGTCAATGTAGGGCAATACCAATTTGAGGCCTTTCGGAATGCGTTCCTAGTCAATTTATTTGTAGTTTGGAAAATTGTTTAACAAACACATGTACTCGTAGGCTAAGGTAAATTACGTTGACCTTTTCATTGTTATAGACAAAGTTTACCATGATGTAAAGACCTTTATTTTAACAGATACTCGTTAGAATGATAATTGTCACGCAATAGATATTTGCTGTGTGTCAATTAAAGCGTAATTTACCTGCTGATGACCTTTCCCAGACAATAAGTCAACAGCTATTCAACTTCAAAGATATACTACTCATCTTATTCTTTATGAAGAATTGAAAGTTAAGTATTTATTTGTATTGGGTATTCGGCATTGGTATGAGAGTGGTTGTCACTTTGACATGAATGTTTCTAAAAGACATAGAATTGCATATCCTTGACGGGAGTTAGTTAATTGCGAACAGTACAAGCAGTGAATTACAGTCATTGACCAAATCGATGAGTCAGAAACAAATACCCTAAGAGGAACTAGCGCGTGTCGTCGTTCCAAACCCACCATATATGCAGATAAAAGATCGGTACATCTCTATGAACTGGCCATAGAAAAATTGGCGGCCCGAGAAATCATTTGAGTCCAGAGTTAACACAAAGTGGTTTTGTCCACGATTTTTAGCAGTTACTTTCTTTACTTACAGTACTATCTTTATAAAAGAAAATTTTATTTAATTGGATATTTGGCTTTAACAGTACAATTAATATCATCAGCTATGCGAGTAATTGGATGGACTTTTGAAAGATTATGCCTTTTGTGTTGGCGTGTGAGTTTTGCACTATTGTTTCAAGAATGATGTTAAAGAAATCGCATAATAGTGCATTGCCTAGTCTAAACACGTTTTTGATATTAAAGGTTTCGGTGAGTTATTTGATGAACGGCATCAAGCGTTCATACAACACGGCAGATAGGATCTGGTAGACGAGGTTAAGAAGACTGATGCCTCTGTAGGTGGCGCAGTTCCAAAGGTCTCCTTACTTGAGGATCAGTCGAACACAGCTGAGGTTCCATTTATCTGGCACACTTTCGTTCAACCATATTTTACAGATGAGTTGGTGTATGCTCCTTACCAAGTCATCTGACTGCTCGGCAATCAGGCTATCCGTTCCAGCGGCTTAGTTGGACTTAGTTCATGACTATCTTGATTTGATTCAGGTCGGGTGGACATCCTAGTCTGCGTCGTCCAGTCTACAGAAAAGTTCGTTTCAACTCCTCAGCATCGACTGCGACTCTACTACGGTATTTCATTGATCGTTTATACAGGCTTCTGCTCGGGGATAGTGTCCGCGGCCATGTCTTTTTTACCTTTTGATAAAACTTCCGAATCTAATTATTTGGGTAGCATCTCTAAATTCTCTCCTGCTAATAGATCTCCTGGGCAGCTCTTGTTCTTCCATGCACCACCGCATTGTATGCATCTTGCTTAGCTGTATGTGTTTTCCGGCACTCGTCGTCAAACCAGAGGTTTCGTTGTGGTGGCCATGTGAAACCCAGCACATCAGAGGGGGCATCTTGGATGGCTTTTTAGTAATATTGCCACTTGTCTTCGATACATGATGCTGGCGGCATGGGACCTCTTAAGAGACTTGGGGACGTCTCTTGCGATTGTTGTCCTCTGACGTCAAACTTTCTCAAAGTATTAGCTTGCCTTTTCGATGTTCGGCATATCCGCAACTGCACCTTATATTCTACAAGGTAAGATTCCGAGTCGATGTTGGGCC
Source organism: Volucella bombylans (assembly GCA_949129095.1). Lineage (NCBI taxonomy): Eukaryota > Metazoa > Arthropoda > Insecta > Diptera > Syrphidae > Volucella > Volucella bombylans. The sequence continues at coordinate 25,283,009 of OX422140.1, read as the reverse complement.
CTCGGAACGTTCGGACATTCATAATACTGGAGGTGTGCCTCGCGTCGATGGCAATGTGGTCAATCTGGTTGATTGTTGATTCATCAGAAGTTCTATAAGTCCCCTTATGAATATCGAGATGCGGGAACTGAGTGCTAGCTACGACAATATTTCGAGCTGCCGTAAAGTCAATTAGCCCAAATCCGTTATCGGAGGTGTTTTACAGGCTATACCTTCCGAGAGTATCACCTGGGATACCTTCTCTTCCTAGCTTCGCATTAAAATCGCCGAGGACAGTTCTAAATTCATAGCTTGGGCACTGGTCAAGACCTACGACCAGGAGCTCGTAGAAGTCATCTTTGGAATTGTCATCTTTCTCCCCTGTGAGGGTGTGCGCGTATATAAGGCTAATATTGACAAATCTTGCGTTAATATGGATTGTTCCGAAGGGCTGGTTCACATGCCGGAAACTCAAGATTTCTTGCCTAAATCTGACTGTAACAACAACTACACGCATTCAAATAGGCCTGCCTTGGCAGTCAATAATAATTGCCGTAGTTGATGTCGCAGTTTTTCATCCTCTTCTTGTTCGGTCCATTCCATCGCATTTCTTGCAATTCAGCGCCTCTGCTGGTTATTCGGCTCCACGTGGCCTATTAAGGTACCTAACATTCCACGTGCCTATCTGAAAGACGTTGAAAGGAGTTGTTAATAGTAGATCCGTCCGTATACATGGCCGAGCAGTTACATGGTGGCACAACCCTCAACCTGGAGGGGCAGTTCCATTGTAAATACCCCTAGGACGAGAGGTCGGTTAGACCGAAGCCAGTAACTCATTTGGAGATGTGAGCGCTGCCATTGGTCCATTAAGGGCGCATCTGCCACTAACTCTTTTGCAAGATCCCGACTTGGTTTTGGAAATCCTTACCGGCCTGAGTTCCAAATATGTCGGAGTATCCCGGATAAGGTCTTATTAGTTTTTTTTTTTTTTTTGGGGGGGGGGGATGTTACTTCATTGTTGATTCCATCTGGGGAATTCATTCGATATTCCGTTTCTAGTGCTGCTATTATTGTCTCCTGGAATGGAAATAAACCAGTTACCACTTGGAGGTAAAATAAACACAATTGATGTGCAGAAACAGTTACAGCAGTGGGTATCGTCAGGTTGAAATCTCACAATCACGCCCGAAAATATCGTTTCCGCGAAGTTGAGTTGCGTGGATGCGTGGAGGACTGCGCCTACTCCCAGTCGGCAATAACGGAAAAGAAAAGAGAGGAGCAGGCGGCTGACGAGCCTGTGTCACGAGTAGATACATATTGTTCATCAGATACACCAGTTCGTGAGCAGGGTGAGTAACTATAACGAATAGTCGTTATGGGAGGTCTGAATAGAAGCCCACCGACAGGAGACCACGGTAACCTTCGGGGTAGTTGCGGTGGGTGTTTTTTAGATTGGAGACGAGACTCTTCGATACAAAATGTACTCGTATGGGAGTTTTAAGAATCCAAACGGTAGCTCAACTCTGAAGTAATGCCAACGTGGTTCCATGGCGGATTAAAGCCACGCTGTAAAAGGGAGGGTTTCAGTGAGCATCAGGTTTGTTCGAACCTAACCATTGCACGAGTCTCACGCTACCGTAGGTCTATATGGTTTCTGTAAGTAGGACTTCGACCCTCTTCCCAAAAAACAAAAAAAAGTCAGTCGGATACCAGCCCAACCTTCGGATTCCAATACCCTAAGGAAGACGACTGAACATATTTTTGAATTAGATCCGGAAGATGTCTGCCTTACCGTGATAGAGATCAAATCGTGTGATTGTTGCGATGCTGCGACTACTACTAATAAACTTCCACCTGTTTAAGGCTACATAAGGCTAGTTATTAATGTACCTGTCAAAATCAGAAAAGGTCATAGTACTTCTTCTTCTTTTTCTTTCTGTTTAGTCGACACCATAAATTTGATCGAATCCTCTGGCAACGAGACGCGCCTTCCTCTTATCTATTGTACCGTCGGGTCTGTACTTGGTCTTAAAGACCAACCTTGATCTTATCACCCTACGATCCCGTGGTCTGTCAACCAAGGTCCACATGTTGTTTTTGTGTAGCGAGTTGTACACTATTCGCATCGCCTCCCACCATTCATCCGCGTCTTCCAGACATTCGATTTCCTTAACGGATTCGGTATCAGTGCGTACCTGGTTCGAGTTCTCTGGAGGAATAATTGTTGCAGATGGAAAGATAAAACTAAAGTTCATCAGGTCAGAAAAGATGCCAGCGGACGCACTAACAAAACAAATGGCAGCATTAGCTCACATAAGATGTTTTAAGGACTTAGGCATGAATCAGACTGTATAATTGAGGAGCGGTGTTGGGTATACAATGCTCAGAAGCCCTTACAAATGTACTTTAGTTTTATCTTTCCATCTGTACCAGCCTGCTTGATGATATCGAGATGTTTCGCCCTTGGATACCACTTTTATTCGCAAACACCAGTGAGCTCTGGTTGTCGCTCCAAAGTGTCATTGGCCCCTGATGAAGCCCAAGTTCCAGCAAATTTCGCAAGAAAGTAGCTTCCTTTACCACAGAACTGAGATTTACGTACTCAACTTCTGTGCTCGACGTGGTCACAATCCTCTGTTTCTTCGAGCCCCAAAGCATCGTTCCTCCTCCATAAATAAAAGCATACCCGCTTTGCGACTTTCGATCGTTGGAATCGCTTGCCCAACTAGCATCAGCAAATGTATGAAGATCAGCTTCCGTCTTTCTATACACGAACCCGGCAATTCTGGAGCCCGGAAGAACGTGCACTGCTGCAATCCATTGCTGCTGCCGAGGATCGCTTTTGAACTGTGATAACGTGTTCACTGCATAGGCTATATCCGGTCTGCTAAAGGTGAAGAGGTGCAACAGGCTTCTTATCAAACGACGATACTTTGTTTTGTCAACTTCCTGCCGGTCTCCTGGAATTCTTGGCTACTTTTCCAGATTAGGTTTGTGTTCTAGTCCCACACATAACTCAGGTAGGTTCCCTTCATTCATTAGGCACCTAGCCATTTCCGTCAAAGTCCGATTTGCTCTTCCAGTGCAAGCGTTCTGCTCCGGCGTGTGTGGTACGGTTTTCTGATGGCTGATTCCACTTTTCTTCACGTAGTTTTGAAAATCTTTGCCACAGTACTCAAGTCCATTATCAGTCCTTAATGTCTTGATTTTCTTACCGGTCTGCGTCTCTGCAAAAGCCTTAAATATTTTAAACGCCTGAAAAGCTTCATTTTTTCGTTTCAGAAAATACACAAATATCTTCCGCGAGAAATCATCTATGAACGTTATGAAGTATTTTGCCGTTCGGCCGCAGATGTCACAGTGAACAAGCTGCAGTAACTCGGATGTCTTCTCATCGTTGCTCTTCGGGAAAGGTGATTGAGTTTGCTTCGCTCGAATACACGTTGTGCAGGTGGTGACGTCATCGTTGAATTTGTCCGGCAGTCCGCATACCATGTTTTTTGACACAAGTTGCTTCAAGGAATTAAAGTTGACGTGTTCCAGCCTTTTGTGCCAAGACAAAAGTGATGATCTTGGCTTCAGCACCCTCGAAAATTACTTTATAGCCTTGATTCATTGCCTTGCTGATCGAAATGAGACTGTCTGTCAATTTCGGAACAAATAAGGTGTCGTAAAGGTAAAACGGTTCCTTTCCGTTATGAACACGGATCCCAGATTGGACAGTTCCAGTTCCGTTACGTTGACTATGTAGGTGCCTATCCGCTGGTTTCACATGGCTTTGTTCATCAGTCTTACTTAGGGTGACAAATCTCGACTTCTCAGCACACATACCTATGTGAAATCGCCCCGCTGTTAAGACACCATAGCTTGATTTGACTTGATTCACCCGTTACATTTGCTGATTCCGATGTACACTCCTGTACCTGGAAACCACATTCGCCATTGAATTCGCTCTGGGTTTGCCTGACTCTGTTACTTTTGCTCCAGCAATCCTTTGCCATGTGACCACGCTTATCGCATTTTCTACAATTATAAGGAATACAGAACATTGTTGTTCAACGGTTCCTTTTTTCTGTCACCAACTTCCAGGAGTCTAGTGCACACTGTTGAAACTTCTGGATATGCGCTTTGTGCATCAAATGCAGAGCGAATGACTCTGTAGTCTCTAACAGTCCATCAATCCAGTAATAACAGCGGATAAATATTGCTTCTAATAGATTATCCTCGGTTTGGTAGTGTTCTGGTCCCATAACCTGTTGAGTTGCGCTTTGAAATATAACCCGATTCCTCAGCATTAAATATACAATGTAATTTATTTAAGAGACTTCATTGAAAAAAATGTCTGCTATTTACAAAAGTGAAAAGAAGAAGGAAAATGACATTTGACAATTGGATAAAGTAATAAAGTAGATGGTAGTTAAAATGTAGTAGAGCTGTAAAACGTAAAACATTTGTAAGGGCTTGTGAGCATTGTATACCCAACACTTTCATTAACCGTTCAAATATGGAACCCGTGCAGTTACATGTACTCGTAGTGTTACACATTCCACCCAGGTATCTGCATTGCTACCGCGCCTCTTGTGGAGTGAGCTAAATCCGCGGACTTTAGAATCATTCTACAGGCCAATCTATTTTGGATCACCTCGTTAGTGAGGCCAAGAGTTTGCTGGTGATTTCGCATTTAAGGCTGAAAACATACCGGATTAGACAAACGTGTTTGTTGACTTCTGATTCTTATGAGCCAACACACACCAAAGTAGGTGAAACTAAAAACATGTTTTTGACTCGATTTGTTTCATAACTGGTTGTCGAAAATATTGAACATGGCTTTGCATACAACCAAAACACACCGAATGCTACAAATATGTTTCAAACCAGCGTCATTGTCGATTACTCGTACACCGCATGTCACAAAACAAAAAGACAAGATGAAACAGAAAAAGAGCTATCGACAGGAAAGTTGTTTTCCAGAAACAAAATTTCGTTGAAACTGCTATTTCTTTAACTGGTGCTTATTTATTGTCCAATGTTATAGTAAAAATTTAAAAGCCAATATTATTGTTCCGTAAATTTTTATTCAATCAAAAGAGAATCCGTTGGCATCTATGACATTCTTCCAACGTGATACAAGGTCAAATATTCCTTTTTCGTAGAAGTGCTGCCTTTTTGAGGCAATGAAGTCTTCAAAGGCCTCTGGCGACTCCGGAAGACCTTCTGCCGGCAAAATGAATCCAGATTGCGGAAAAGATGGTAATCCGGTTTGGAAATATCAGGAGAGTACGGTGGAAGAATTTCAAATCCCAACTGTAGCAGTTTTTTCACCGTTACTTGTGAGGTATGGGGTCCTAACATTGTAATGCAAAAAAATCGGACCGTGGTTATTGGTCAACGCAGGTTGCTTTTCAGCCAATTTTGCATGCAATATGTCGATTTCCTCACAATATTTGATAGCATTTCTCTTGGCTGAAGAAATGAAAAATCGATCGGTTTTTTCGATGTCCACCAAATTGTCGCCGTAACCTTTTTTGCGAGGGGGTATGGTTTGGTTTTTCAGCTGCATCCAACCACTGCCCAGATATTTTACGATTATCATACAGTATCTATCACAGGTGACTATCCGATGCAAAAACGGTTTAGTTTGGTTTCTTAATGTAAGCCAGGCGCCGTAGTTTTAGGGATTCGTTCAATTCATGGGGTACCCACTTATTGAGTTTCTTTACTTTTCCTTAGAGAGAAAGGTGTCGACTTATTCTCATTGGGGATACAATCTCCCTCACCGATCTCGTTTGGTCCACACCCACCGTTGCTCTTAAAACATCGTCGTCAACTGACGTTTTCGGCTTCCCAAGTGGTTCATTTTTGAGGCTGAAATCTCCCGAACGGATCTTTCCAAACCAACCTCGTATAATGCGTTCGTTTACCGCTACATCCTTAAATGCATCATTAATGTGTTTCATTGCCAATGACGCATTATGTTTCATTTTAAATTCGTAAAGGAAGAGGGTTCGAATTTCAACTGCCGACAGCATGATAAATAATTCCTAGAAAAAAATAATGGCACTTGTAACGAACCCTAAAATTCTCACACGTCAAGCACACATAACACTTTATTTTATAAAAAAAAAGAAAATTTAACATTCTGGCATAGATGTTCACTCGAGAACTTCTTATTTCCGACTGAGCGAAATATAAAGCGTTTTCCAATAGGGACTTGATAACTTTGAATTTAATTTGTGAACGCACTCTTTCACTAATCATCAAACTGTCACTGTCAATTTATTCAGTAAACTCAACACTTTCATCGTGGTAAAGTACACGAACGAGCAACATCTGCAAATTATAAAAATTTTCCACCGAAATTCGGAGTCGGTGACTGCAACTTTAAGAGCGTTACCTCTAATTTTCGGTCGTAATTCTTGCCCTAGTAGACAGGCAATAATAGGCAAATTAGTGAAAAAATTTGAGTCTACATATTCGTTGTGTGATGTTGCCGTGTCAGTGAGACAACGGGTTGGTCGAAGTATCAAAGGCGTCCGTAGCAAACGATCCAAATCAGTCAATTCCACAGCGTTCTCAAGAACTGGGCATCAGTCAGACCACATTATGGCGTATTTTGCTTAAGGATCTTGGTTTGCACCCATACAAGATCAAGCTAACTCAAGAATTGAAGCCGATGGACCATTTGAAGCGACGTATGTTCTCCGATTTAGTTCTGGAGAAGATGCGCCAAGATGATGAATTTCATCGCAAAATCATCTTCAGTGACGAAGCTCATTTTTGGCTCAATGGGTTCGTCAATAAGCAAAATATGCGTTATTGGTCGGGTGAAAATCCACATGTGCTTCATGAATCACCACTTCATCCACAAAAAATAACTGTTTGGTGGGGTTTGCATGCGTTATTGGACCATATTTTTTCGTCGACGATAATGATCGTCACGTTACTGTAAATGGTCAGCGTTATCGCGCCATGATCACCGATTATTTTTGGCCCGAATTGGAAGATATGGACTTGGACGACATGTGGTTTCAACAGGATGATGCCACAAGCCACACAGCACACGCTACAATCGATTTATTGAAGAGTAAGTATGGTGAGCGTGTTATCTCAAGAAATGGGCCAGTCGATTGGCCGACTCGTTCGTGCGATTTAACGCCGCTTGACTATTTCCTGTGGGGCTACGTTAAGTCATTGGTTTATGCCAACACCTTGACGACGTTGGAAGAGCTCAGAGCCAACATTGAACGCGAAAGCGTTTCGGCCGAAATGTGTGACCGAGTCGTTGAAAATTGGGTCCAACGAATCGACCGCTGCAAACGTGTCCGCGGTGGCCATATGAACGAAGTCGAGTTCCATTCATAAATGTTTTGATTGTACTTCAAGCCGATAATAAAGTTTTTGAAATATCTCGAATGGTTTGCGTTTTATTTTAAAAAAAAGTTGTCAAGTCCTTATTGGAAAACCCTATACAACCCAAACATTGAGTTTCGGTTGATGAGTTGAAATAAAAAACGTTTTCTTGACTATGAAACAGAAAACATTTTGTCTGATCCGGTATTGTTTCAGAACTTGAGACTCTATAGCTTTTTAGACTGGATTTTCCGCCGATCTGATCACACATTCATCAAAGAAACTGGACTCAAGCCGGATATTCACCCCAATACTTAGTCAGGGCGTAGATTCCTAAATATAATCTCCACGGGAATAATAATACGAAGCGGGCTTCGAAAGAGAAAATGTACCTGTTCAAGGTATTAGCATAATACAACCTATTAACGTATAACATTTCATGAATTTAAATCAAGTTGGAGAATGGAAAACTTCTCTGAAAGTATCGGCAAGGCTGTATCTGCTGAATTTTTTTTAAGTTCCAACTCATAATGGGATCACGAAGCATTATCTCTGTGAGTGTTCGGCCTACTCTCGCCTTAGGCTGTAGGAGATCGGCTCTGTTGTAGTGGGTGCTGGTGCTTTATCATTAAACCGCTTTATTATTTAAAAATAATAGATCCATATTGAATTAAAATTAAAACTAGAAACAAACAAGGGCTAGATACTTGCTCAACTCAACTTTTAAGAAACCCAAAAAATTAGAAGCAGCAGAATCGGTGAAACAAAATCTGAGTTTAGAGTGGCATCTTAAATCCGGAAATAAAATCCTCTCCATGGAGAAAATCTTTTTTAAAAAAGATTCAAGTCATGGTAGGCCAAGTAGTCATAAGACCCTAAACTGAAGGAATTTTGGACACTGGGCATGAGTAGAAGGAGCTGAATTACATTTCAGTAAATTTTAATAAATTTGTCTCTTTATTATATTCCTATGACCCTCCGTATAGACATTTGTTGGACACCCGATACTCAACAAACTCAAATTTAAAAAAGGCTGCAAAGGACGAAATCCTGGGTATCCTTTATGCAATTATGATATATTTAATTACGAATAGTCCTAATTGCGAAAAATTTCATAAAAGAGTTTCAATTCCTACAACGTGAGGATTTGCCATCATTCTTCAGTCCACGAGAGTCCTCTACTTAGCACTCGGTATCATCAAAAAGTGTGAATATATTTGTCATAAAAAAGAAAATGGAAAAATCCAAACAATTTTATTTTATAATGAATAAATTAAAAAAGCTTTGTCTTACCTAACATTTTCAGGACTCTCTTGGTGCCCTGTTGGTTCTTGCTACGCACGCAATTTCCATTCCCAGATCGATAAAGGATATTTCCATTTGCCTTCAACGAATTTGCCTGATGAAGTTTCAATCCAATCAGCAGATACAGCACCAATATAATGGTCATGGGTGCAAAAAAAAATATAAACGTAGACAATTGGAATGAGTACTCTACAATTATCCTGACTACCACACATTTCTTGACTCCGAAAAAGTTATTCACCCCGAACTGGGCGGCCTGAGGCAAAGCCGTCAGCAGTGATATTAACCATATTGCTAAAATGATTTTTGTAGCCCGATTCAGCTTCGACATAGCATGTGCCAAGAACGGATGACAAATGGCAACGTAGCGCTCCACAGTGAAAGCAGTAATCGTCAGGACGGTCGCATTAGCTGATGTTTCCGCCAAAACACCCCGACCAACACAAAACACTTCACCAAACACATATGGCCATTTAGACCAAATAAAGTAGACCTCCTGGGGCACACCGGAAATCAACAACAGGAAGTCCGATATGGCCAAGCTAAAGAGGTAGTAGTTGGTGGCCGTATGCATGGAACGGTGCTTTTTAATCACAATACATGTGCTAATGTTACCCACCACCCCGGTGAGGAAAATCAAGGAATAGATTATGGTAACTGGTATCACAACGCTGAGAGAATCCCTCGTCGGACCGAAGAGTTCTGTGAAATTTGGAGTGGCTGTGGTTTGATTCATCATCTCTAAAAAATTACTGAGGGATTCGTTGGTACCGCCATAAGAGTTCCACAATATCTCCAGGTCCCACGTGGTGTTGGCGAATTCATCCATCGTAAGGCGGGTGTTTTATTCTGAAAAGAAAAACATAGTAAACACAGAGTTATTATTAAATTGATTGCCATGACAGCATATACGAGTATTGTATATATAGGAGGGGAGAAAACCTTTATGACTTAATTACCTAACAGCGAATTTAATTTTAGAAACACAAAGAGCTGTAATGGGGTAGCCTTATACGTAACAATGGGCTGCGAGCTTGTAAACGGAACCACATAATAAGCAAATTACACATTTGCGACCTTGCGGAACAGAAAACGTTATGGGATTGCTTTAGTAGAAGCAGGCAAATCGCAAAGCACATTGCACGAATCCTGGGAAATGCAAAGGAGTGACTTCGTTATATGGCAATTCGAATAGGGCTCTGTAATTAAGAACATTTCTACGTAAGATGCAGGAAAGGGAGTAGCTTGGATGGCAAGAGCATAATGACGAACATCTGATGAACGTCAGGCTTGAATTTAAATTTATTCTCAATTGACAGTTTGACGTGCAGAAACTTGTGAGACGTTGGGTACTTTTTAGGTATGTCTAAAAGGAAAAAAAAAAAAAAAACTGTCAAGAAATTTAGAACACACATATGGCGCCGAACAAGGAGCGGCTTTCAAAGCCGACGTGAGTAAAATAACGACTGTGATATATTATGGTTAACTACGAGGAGGATCAAGATGAACATGAACCACCCTTAGTCACACGGAGTCTAAATTACGTGAGAGAAAGTGTTACAGGTGACGTATTCTTCATAGTTTGAACTGATTGAAACGAAGGCGGTTAGGTGAACCAGTGGTCGCTTCATCGGATAAAATTGAGAAAGGGTCCCTACGAGTAACAGCCTAAAGAAAATTTACTGCCTATATGTGGCGCGTTCGCTCGTCAGAATTATTTGATAATCTTATTCTTACTCACAGAAATAATCCTCCGGAAACTTGGAGACAGGCAATGTGACTTCCGGCTACAGTGCGCAATGTGAGGAGTGAATCTCTTAGAAACAATCCCTAAACCAAAGTGGAGAGTTATTCGCCGAGGGATGCATAGCTGAAAAGATGCTTAGTCACAAGTACATGCATTATGGATACCAGGCTATCTCCGATTTCAATCCCAGCCTTCCTCTCAGCAAAAGTGGTTCGCGTGAATTAAAATAGCCATCAAAAAAACTCATAGTGGAGACTGATGACTCTATTAACGCATCACATCTACTGGACTGGACCTGCAGTCTCTGACACCAAGATGAGAAGCGAGAAAAAGAATCTAATCCATCTGAGTAACACAGACTCTAATACATTGTGTTCGTTCTCGGATGACATCCCTGTGCAATTCTGCAGCATGGTTGAAACCTCGGTCCTTGGGAATAACTAACTGCAATCTGTTGGCTACGTCAAATTGAATCCATCAGAAAGGGGGTGCTTCGAACAAGGTTTGGAAGAAAATCATGCTAGGGAACGTGCTCTAGTAATTGCCACCTCACTACCCGACCGATACCGAGCTGAAATGTATGCGAGTCCAATGGTCAACTTGGGCAGCTAAGACAACCCGATCCGAAAACAATATAGTCTTGTCTACAAGATTTTTGGAGTAAATCTTTTTTTTGTTTTTTATAATCTGGGCACGCTCAGGAGATTCGAATACCCTTAAATGGGGAAAGAAAATTAGGGAGCAAAGAAAGAGAGGTACCGATGTGCGTTTGTTTTAAATGTTTGAAGGTTTGACTACGAAATAAAGATCTCGGAAAGGCATTCCATAAGCGAGTTGTACGGCTTAGGAAAGAATCAGGATATTTCAGAGCACGTCCGAAAGTAGGCTTAAGGGTAAACTGATGATGATGATGAAGGTGACCCGTAAGGTGAAGGTTTGAAGGTGCGGAATGCTACTAGCAATTTCCTTGGAGCACTGGTGGTGAAAATGATGATAGAACAAGGTAAGACAGGAGGCATTACGTCGGTGTTCAAGGGTGTGTAATATTAGCATCACTTATAAGTTTTATCGCACGGTCTTGAATCCTATGTAGTAAGTGCAGCGGTATTTTAGGAATACCTAAACATTGTACTCTAATTTCGGGTGGATGAATGCCTTATACGAGTATATTGAGGCCATATCAGAGGGGGTGAAATATCTCTTACAACACTTGAGAAAATCTAGACAAGAATAGAAATCAAAACATTGAATATGTGGTGGGAGCATATGTGGAGCATTAAATTCTACTCTGTTAGTGATTCCCCAATTACGCTGCGTTTTCGTTCTACAGCCGAAGAGCAGGGACGTGAATCAGGGAACAAATTTTAAGTGGGGAGTACTGTCGTTAGCAAAGGAATATATTATATTAGAAGTAGCAGACAAGAAATCATTGATTAAAATTAAAAAGAGTGTCGGAAACAGAACGGAACCCTGGGCACACCAGTAGTTATTTTGTGAACATCAGACTTGAAACCATCCAAGACATCTTGAATTGAACGTTTCGAAAGGTAATTTCTAATCCATTGAAGAAGGGGTTCATCGATCGCAAAAGCAAGCATTTTCGACAAAAGAGCCTGATGCCAAACTCTGCCAAATGTCTTAGAAATATTAAATGCAGCTATCTTGATGCATGCTTTGGTGAAATATGCCATCAGATCACCAGTGGACCTGTTGCTACGTACTACCGGTCATTGAGAAACTTTCGTGATTCGAAATATTTCATGAGTTGCGCGTTTCCATAACCTTGGAAAAAAGGAACGTAAGTGCTATGGGTCTATAGGAGGAAAGAGAAAAAGATTCACCTTTTTGAGGGACGGGCTGGACAAATGCTGTGTTGCATCTACTCGGAAAGAATTAGATGTACCATCTGGACCAGCGGATTTGTGAATATTAAGATCTTTAAGAACTTGAACATGTTTAAGAAAGACGACGCAGAGAGTGCTAGAATTGTTAAGCTTTTTAAAAAGTCTCCCTGCGTTTAGTAAAGGCAAGCGGTATACATACGAATATTTATCAAATTAATTCTAATCATACTAATAAAATCAGGGCAGATCTGAATGTAATCTGTGATTTAAAGCAAAATCTTTAAGTTCGCCACATTAACCCTGAAAATGTACGTTCAAAACATACCATCTTGCACCAAATGTTCGGCGTTTCTATGATTGATGTGTTATTGGTTTATAAGTCTTGGCTTAATACTGATAAAATTAAATTCCTGGCTTTGAATTGTTTAGAAAAGACCGTAAAAACAAGGTTGGTGATGGTGTGTGCATTTATACTAGAAAGTATTTGAAGCCCAAATTCGTCTATGAGTCTTCTAAGTCTATTTTATAATTTTTACTGTTTTTGGTTGTAAAAATGCTTTAAGTATCTAATTGTTCGGAAGATATTTTACGAAAATTATACGAAAAATACCGTAAAGTTCTTCTTGGTGGTGACTCTAATGTCAATATTCTTACGTCCAATAATTTAGCTAGTCAATTTCACTACTTCTGTTATAAATTATCGTACTTGTTTTAAGTCCATAACTAATCCTTCGTTAGTTGACATATTTCTAACAAATTCTGTATCTAGTGTGCTTTATTTCGATCTGGTTAAACCGACTAGTGAATTTATTCACGACGTTTGGAGACATGAGCTTTGCTGAACTTATAGAAGTGCTTTATAGTTCGAATTGATATGATATTTATTTAACACCTAACGTTAATGAAAAAGTTGGAGTCTTTAATAACTTAGTCATATTTCTGTGTAATAATTTCGTCTCGATTAAAACTAAGAGTGTTAAGACATATCCTTGTCCTTGGTATAGTACTGAAATTCAAAGTAAGATAATTGAAAGAGGGCGCCTTTTCAAGAAGTTTAAGCGTAGTCTGACACCAGACAATAGATTTAAATATCACAGTTTACGAAATGAAGTTACAACAACTTTACAACTTGACGTTCAAATGGGTAGTTTTGAAAAGTCCAATAAAAAATAAAAAATACTCAATATCTCCAAACGAGATGAGTGAATTTTTTGAACTAATTCCCTCATCACTATCGATTTTCTGTCTCGATCGAAACGTTTTAGAGCTGGAATCATTAACAGACAGAATTTGACGTATTCACAGCAATCAACTCAGTTAAATCAAATACCACAGGACTTGATGGTATTTATCCAAAATATTAAAATTCATAAAATGGATTTTTTTTTTACATATTTTCAAAGTTTAATAAGTTGAGAATATAATAATTTTAGACCGATACACGTAATTTTAAAATTACAGCAAATAATATAAAAACGCGTTTTTCTCGAAATTACTTTTTATCCGACGGCCTAGATGATTAAAAAAAAACTATTGGACCGATTCGGCTGAAATCTTAACACAATATTCTACACATGAATAGAACACACGAGCGACTGATGTCGATGGCGCACGTGACAATGGAAGCGTAAACAACACCAACAACAAGAGAACAGGATTTATTTAAATGATTCAGGCGTTTTTTATGAAAACAAAAGAAATGGCACAACAGAAATAATCAAATTCGCATGAGAAAGGTTGAGGGTGGAAAAGTAACTTCGATTAAATCTTTTAATGATCTTGCACATGTTTAATGTTTCCATGTTTGTGAAAGAATTGTAATTAAAGTAAAAGCTAAAAATCTAATTGTTATTGGCGAATTCAACATTAACAATTTAGATAGTAATGACTCTGTCTCAACATATTTAGCCTTATTAGCTGCGCATGGCCTTGATTCTCTTAATAATGAGTCTACTAGGATTGCGTCAGGTAGTTGTTTGGACCATATTAATGGGTGATTCAAATGTGCTTCATTTAGCAAATGTGTGAAATGTGTTCTTAATTTGATGATCACAGACCATCAAACAACGTTTTATAGGAAGAAAAGCAATTGTTCAAAACCACTGAACAATATTATGAAAATTAGCTTTAGTAGACTGAGAAACAATCTACTTTGTGAGTTTTGGGATGATGTCTATTCATGTAGTGATGTTTCCAATTCGTACGCAATATTTAATGAGTGCCTTAAGAAGCATATTTATAATAGTTGCTCTTTCTTACCTCAAAAAAAAAATAAGAAAAAAACGCAAGCCTTGGATCTCTAGATAATTAGTAAATAAAGTCAATAAAAAAAACAAACTTAGAATGAAATGCTTTCGACACCCTAGTAATATGAATTCTAAAACTAAATACACTAAATTGTGCGCTGAGCTGAAAAAGAAGATTCCAATTTGTCATGATACCTATTACCGAAATTGTTTTGATTTTGGCAGAGGAAACCTCAGATACGAATGGAAATTAGTGAATAGTTTACTAAATAAATCTTCTTCCACAAAAAAACCTACATCTCTGCGTCTCTGACAAATCTTCAACAAATACGAAATCGCTGAAGCATTTAATGACTACTACACTAATATTGCCAGTAGTTTGCAACCCTGTCAAGTAAACTCATCTTGTGCTCTCTGTATGTGTGCCGAACTGTTTCAAGGAAAAAGCTTTGGTTATAAACCTCTAACATTGCTTGAAATATTCGAAGCTATTCGCCGTTTAAAAAATACTAATTCAAGTGGCGCAGATAGTGTCTCAAGTATGATTCTTAAAAAAATTGCTTGGTTCATAGTGGATGTCTTAAAGGACATCTTCAATGGCTGCGTTTTTGTAGGGGTTTTTCCTGATGAACTCAAGCTTGCCGATGTTATACTTTTTTTCAAAAAAGCTTCTACAGTTGAACTGTGCAACTGCAGGCCTATTTCCCTCCTCTTTGTGCTAAGTAAGATTTTTGAAAAACTAATGAAAGACAGAATAGTACAGTTTTTAGATATCAATAAAATGTCCTAAGCAGTTAGGCTTTCGGAAAGGAAAATCTGCTGAAGATGCTCTACTGCACTTCTGTGCCCAAACAATGTATAATCTTGATGGTAAAAGGTGTACAGCTTACTTGTTCATTGACATTACCACAGCTTTTGACATGGTCAATAACGATATTTTGTTGGTTGAACTGGAAAAAGCTGGATTTCGTGGCTTTATGCTTGATTGGTTAAAGTTATACCTAAAAAATAGGTCACAAAGTGTGAAGATTGATGAGATAAGGAGCGAAATAAATTTGTTTAACCTGGGCTCTGTCTCTGCCTTATGAAATCAGGTAATCAAAATTTTAGATCAATTTCTAATTACAATTTACGAGGTAATTTTTCGTACTTGTTACCTGTTCAATTTGTATACCGTAATTTCTCTTCCGTTTTGTCATTCCGAGCCTTTAATAAACTTCCACAGTCTATCAGGGCAATAGCAATACCTCAAATGCATTTAAAATGTCTAAAAACTGGCTTCTGAGTCACAACTACGCCAGCTTAGAATCTGTTACTTTTGACATTCTGATTTAACTTTAACTTAAATTCTTTCATCTTCCTTAATTTATGAATTTAATTGATTTTTTTCGTCGTCCTGCTTCTTTTGTTAATTGATTTTTACTATGAATTACCTGTGTTGTTTATGGCCACTCCACATAAACTTTAATATTAATGTAAATAACTGATTAAAGTGGCATTCAAAACTATTTTACTACTTTTGTTAGTGTTTTCTTAGGAACAGTGTTTTGTTTATGTTCTTTTTGGAATTTTGATTTCAGATGATTACAAAAGGAGCAATCAAGGGGTTCAGCCACCCACTTTTCTTTGAATAGACCTAATTTACCTCATCAAAATGACGATAAAATATTTTCTTTTTATTTAACTTTTGTTTTTGTATTAGCATATAAGTAATAACATATAATTATCATAAGATGATTGTATTTTTTCCACAAAAAAAAAAAAAACAAATCCTTAAAAACTGTAAAAATTTAACCTCGGGCATGAGCCTACCCCCCGCTAATACTTCATCATATTATACTTGATGGTTAATGTTGTCGATGTTGTCAAATACCTTGTCTCTCATATTAAACACTTCGCTTACCTGTTGTGACGCAAGAAAATACTGTTCAAAAAAATTTATGTGGGATTGTGTACACTAAGATATTCAGCAAATTACTTGCGCTCCTCTGTGAAAAAAAAGTTAATTTAAACGCTCTTATTGCCATTGTTTATACTTAACGGCTCTGTGTACCTCTGTCTAGATATTGCTCGTAAACATATGATCCTATCCGTTTTATTTATAATATTCCCAGGTCTTTTTCCGTCTCCAGTTTAACATCTCCTGTTTTTGGCTTAAATCTTAGCTTGTGTTTTATTTTTCGTGATATTTTAAAACCTTTTAAGCTCACACAAAATCAAACCCCCATTCGCAATAGAGTGCAGTCTAATATAGGCAAGAAACTCATTATTCCCACATTCACTCATTCGCGCGTGAAACAATCTTCCTTCCACGACTATCAATGCGTATACCGCCTTTCAGAAAAAGCTTTTCCGCTTTTATTCGGATAACAGCATTCGAATATTTCAGATTTGTAATTACTTTTTTTACGTAACGTATATCTGTACCTAGGTCCCTTATTTTTGCAATCTTATTTATTTTTTTTTAATCTGTAAATTATTTCTCAGAGCATGTAGTCTGGTAAATACAAATATGCTTCTAAAAGATATATTATCTTGTACAATAATTATTGTAATTATTAATTTAGATTAATTAAATTAAATTGACTTAAATTAAAAAAAATTAAAATAAAAATTAAAACATAAGCGAACATGGATATGGACATCTTTTCTCGTTTTGACTGTAAAATTTTTCAAATGAATTCTGATTCCACTTCTGTTAACGGTTTTGAAGAAAGAGATATAATGACGAACTTTTCAAACTGTTCAACGACATCAACCTGGTCAGGGCACATTATTCTCCTTATGTATTGACTCTGATATGTATTTTAGAACGAACTGATACCAAATAGGGTAAGATGTCGCTTAAGCAGAAGGCGACCTTAACCAATTTAGAGTACAAAAGTGGAATAGGGGTAGTTAGTCAAAGATCGCCTAAAATAGGAGGGTATTATTAACTCTGTTTTAAGTTTACAGCATACAGTAGGGCCATTTAATTATATTAGAAAAAAAAAGAACAATCATTTGACAAGAGTGCTGCAGTCACGCCCGGAGAGATGTTGTACCTCCGTTTAAGAGACAATTACTATGTAACATACATGCATATCTGTAATCTTAAATAGAACTTTCGGGACACAATAAAGAACACTAACATATTGTACCAACCACGGTCGTGTCAACTTCGTATTCTGCCTCGTACATAACATGGTGTCAGAGTAAATTCGAGTGAACTTGGAAAAATTAGCAAATAAAGAATTAATAGAAGTGTTTTTGCTAAGATAATGGAAGATGAGTTTTCTGCTGTTGGTTGCTCGAACGACAGCCACGGTAACAATTTTGTGAGGCCTCCGGGATGCTTAGAAATCGTCGACTCACATACTCGTACATCGGCAAAATGGGAAAATTATCTTCAGCATTACAAATGGTACACATGCTCTGGCCAGAGCAGCATCTACATTTTTGCCAAAATACAGAAACTGATCCAGCCAGATCCCAAGGTATCTGACTACATTTCGACAGGCAAGAGGCTGTCCGCGTTGTCCAATGATCGAGAACTTTCTCCATTTTTTTCTGGTAACCCTAGAGGCTCTAAACAATGGCGTCCTAAAGAGAATGGTTTCCGACTTTTGAAAGTGTATTTTCAACTTCCAGTCATCGCAAAATCGTCTTATCTTATCGAAGTCACTCTGCAAGAGAGTATTAATAACCTCGATTTTTGGACCTGTTCTGAAATATTCCAACAGAAGTCACATCACCATTCTTCACGATGAACTGTCTGTTGTGTAGCATATTATAAAGAATGTGCAAGAGTGGTTTACTGATCCCCAGCCTAGTCAGCTTATAGAAAAGACCCTCTAACCATACGGTGTCGAAGGCCTTCTCCAAGTCAACAAGGCAGGCACAAGTACATTGTTTTTTGCTTTTATTCCATTGGATATCGGACACCAGTTTAGACGCGGCTTGTGAGATATCATGTCCCGCCTATAAACCGAATTGATTATCCGGAACTATATGTTTGTCCTCAAGCCACTTAGTCGGGACTCTATTGATCACCTTTTCGAACACCTTACTGAGATTCGCCGGATTGGAAGTACCTTTATCCCTTTTGGGGATGGGATGTACTACCGCAGTTTTCCAATGCGCTGGATAATGTATATTATTCATTGCATTATTAAACAGGGTGGTGTAAATGTTCACCGCTCCTAGAGGAAGATGTCGAAGCACGATGTTCGGTATTTCATCGGTTCCCACTGATTTCTTACTTCTAAGTGATTCGAAGATCGTTTGGAGCTCTTCCTTCCGGGGTTAGTACCCAATCGTTAGTGATGACATTATTTGAAATATTCTCGTCAGTGAACTGGGTGAAACCCGAGCTCTCGAATCGCCAATTCACAATTTCATTTCGAAGGTAGGAATTGTGCACAAGGACTCGATTCTCCAGATCGTGGTTCGGGCCTATCCTGTCATTCGCCTTATACACTTCTTGGAAAGTCGCCCTAGCTTCTCCTGCGGATCCTCGATCACAAAGAAGTTGTCATCATCAACAATCTCATTCGGATCGATGCCTGCTGTTATAAGTATATTCTTGTTGTCCGTCGCTCGGGCGACTTTAAGACACGGAAGTTCGTTTTGATCTTTTCTCCGAAATATTTTATATATTTGCGGGAACATATTCGGGTTGCTGGTATTTATAGCCCGAATATTATTGTTCCAATACAAATTTACAGATGCTCTGTAATTTTCTTTTATTAATATCGAGTGGTCCAACCATAATGCACGATTTTAATTGTGAGTCACACCTTAACGTCAAGTTTTTTGCCCAACTTAATTTGACATTTCTTTATTTCAGTGTTTGACAAATTCAACCATTGAGAGGTACACAATTGAGCAGCGCGTTAAGATTGTTGAAGCCTTTTACGAAAATGGGCGTTCAATTCAAAATGCATTTCGTGCACTTCGTGATTCGTTTGATCAATATAATCGACAAAATGTGTCCACAATCGGGAGAATTGTGAGCAAATTTCAGCAAACAGAGTTTTTAGGAAATGTCAAAACAACTGTGCATGCTCGCCCAGTTCGTTCGGAAAACATTGCTGTTGTTCACGATAGTGTGGCAGAAGAGCCGCCAACCTCGACTCGTCGTGGTGCCCAACAATTGAAATTCTCACGAACATCACTGATGTGAATTTTGAATAAAGATTTGAATTTACACGCTTACAAGGTTCAATTGACTCAAGAGCTGAAGTCTACTGGCCATTTCAAGCGTCGTCATTACGCCGAATGTTTGGTTGAATAGACAGAAGTGAATGGTGACTTTACAAAGAAAATCATCTTCAGCGACGAGGCACACTTTCACCTCAGTGGATTCGTTGATGAGAAATTCCATGGCCGTGTTATCTTACATCGTGGCGATATTTATTGGCTGCCACGATCATGTGATTTTACACCATTGGACTTCTTTCTTTGGGGATATTTAAGAGAAAAAGTGTACGTCAATAAGCCAAGAACAATTCAAGAGCTAAAGGATAAGATAATTCGGCACATTAACGACATTGAACCTCAATTATGTCTCAAAGTCATTGACAATATGGACCATCGGATAGAGGTATGCCACCGAAGCCGTGGAGAGCATTTGGCCGATATTCTGTTTCAGACTTAATTGTCATAGATCCTTCTATCATAATAAAATATATTAAGATAATTCTCTTTCTCTTTTTGTTAATTATGGACCACCCTTTACTTGGATCTTTTTGATCGTCGACTTTAGCGTCATAACCTCCGGTTATGTATGTCAGTAAACTGTCTGTCCAAGGTTTTTAGCCTTGACAGCAGCCTACTTTTATGTCTGTGCAGTACCTCAATGGTTGCGTTGCTAAATAAGTCTTCGTCGTCAGTGTGTTGATACCGAGGTATCGTTTTGTCCATTGTTCGTTTAATTGTCTCGTCCATTAGTTTTAGATACCTGTCAATCTACTCGTTTGACAAATTTCTGTTGGACGGTATGTAGAGCGAATTCGAGGAGATTGCTCTCGTCAGTGTTCTGGTGAAGTGTGTCCAACGCACCCTACTATGATTGTAGGAATGCCTTTAAACAAACTAATCCAATTCCACAATTTCTTTGGGAACATTTATTTCGGTGCTGTGACCGCAGTGGTCACAGTCATAATCGAAAATGCGTAGACAGTTTGTATTGTTAATCCATAGTCGTCAATCCCGCATGCCACGGAGGTCTAAGTTTAAACAGTCACTAATCCACCAAGTGCCTAAACGAGTACTAGTCGAAATCAGGACGAGAACATCTGTAACAAATGAGACACTCAGAACACTGATGATAACTCGATGTACAAAACCAGAAGTGGCAGAGGCATTAAACCCATTCACAGATACACGTCTTTACCGTGAACCTTTAATTACTGTAACTAAGCTCCTATTACACAATTTAAATTATTAAAATATCTATTAAATTTTTACGCATACATGAATTAATTATGTATTAACTGAAGAATTATGTATGTAACATACTCGTATATATCATCACTCATCACATCACATCACTCGAAATTTGTAAAAAGGAGTATTACGTTTATACGTTTGCTAAAATAATGAACATATAAATATTGGAGGATGTTACACGTTGTGCACCCCTGCCTTGCTATATAAAACACTCACTATGTACGTACTATAGGGATAGAATAATACCAACCACAGACGTGGTTGTTCGTATTATGCCTCGTACATAACTGTTGGGATAACTGGAACCATCATGTCCATGACTCAAGTACAATATTTCATCACCTGTTTAACTCGTTCTTCACTTTTAGTATTATACAAGCATTATTGCAAATAAACAACTGAAATTTCACCCTTTTCTGATTTAGAAGCGAAAGGAAATACTGAAACCTTTATACAACCTCTCGAGTAGAATACCTTTTCAAATAAGGCTTTCGAATGTATATTCATGTATGTGAAATAAAAATCGGAAAGTGGTCCTCAATAGCTTTGAATAAGCTTGTGCAGTGTCAACTTTTAATATTTGATTTTCATCAAAGATTGCGATTTTCAGCTGATGGATGATTTATTCGATTTCTTCGGAGACACGCCATTGTTGGAACACAACCAAGTACATATTCCCTATCAATCGATCTCCTTGGTATAATGTGTTTGTATAGTGTACTCGAACTTGTGCTCGTACTCAAGTTTGTACTCATGCTCGTACTCAAATATCCGACAAGTATCCGTCTACAAATTAAATTGCCAATGTTGACACACCAGTCAGGATTCATGCTCACCACCCACTCAAAATTAAATAAACGAATGCAAAAATTCTATTTCCAAAGTCTGACAAATGAATCGCGGATACGTGTCTTCTACGTCATCAATCACCTTTCAAAAATATAAGTATACGAGTATCCGAGTACCCGAATAGCCTCTCGTACTTGCAGTTGTCTTTGATGAGAAGGATAGAAAAAGAAACAAAAAAATAAATAATATTATGAATTGTCCTTCGTTTATTATCAATGGTGAGCAATAAAATACTCATAAATCTTATATTGTACGGTAGTAAGAAGTTCACTGAAACTCGGGCCAGCGCAGGGAACTAAGTACCACCAAATCTTCACCAGGATCTTCACCATGTAGATGCGACACCATCGCAAAAGATAAAGAGATCTGTGAAACAATTATTTTTAAACTAAATATCCAGCTCGGTATCTTCGGAAGGAGAGAACCCTCCCCACCATACCACTCTGCTCACCATCCTCCTAGAGCTACAAAGATTTGCTTCATTTATCTTTCGTAAGATGGACTTTTCCTTTCTGAGCGATGTTGATGATGATGATGATGATGATGGAACTGGAGAAGGAAGAAATATACGCGTATCGTCCTCAAACTTGGTTAGAAAATCAATTTATTTATCTGGTAAAATTTCATAAAATCGATTTTTAATGCCCCAGACTGATATCTCCTGGTCATGTGCGTGTGCTTATCAGGGAAGCGAATCCCAATCCCAACCGAAATCTCAGATGCTGGGATCTGTGTTACGTACGAGTATCTGAAGGAATCCTCGTCGTTGTGATTAATGTTCTATCCGTATGTCCATGTCCACCTTATGTTGCCCCGAAGAAGTTTCACGAAAACCAGGACCTGGTTGCGCAAAAATTAAACGTAAACATTTACCAAGGACATCCCCAATGAATGAAACCCAATAACATACATACCTACATACCCATATTGCAGAATCCCATACAGGCCAATGACGGGCTACATCTGCCGACCAGCGACAGGCAAGATGTCAGATTTATGGTCAAACACCCGGGCTGACTGTTTTCGGTGTTTTCAATGTATTTAGTGTCCTTTGTTATTTTAGCTTAATTACTGTGTACGAATACTAAAGATACATACAAAACGAATACGACGACAACCACCTAACATATTGTAGTATTGTATATATCTACATAGATTGCGTATTGAAAATGCCAGGATCTTAAGTAGATTTTGGAATAATTATCTTCTCGATTTACATTGGTCGGTTTGGTGTGCTGGTTGCAACATTAGACACCTACGAGCTGGCTATACTTAAGCCACACATAATACATACATACATACGATTACATACATACTGAGGTCCAACTCTGTAGTTCGTACTTGTAAATTTATCTGGAGCTCACCCTAACCGATTATTTGTTTTGTTTAAGTTTCCAGATACAGATATTTGGCGTGAAAAGTACCATAATGGATTGGTGAGGGGATGGATGGAAAGCCAGGTGATTTGAGGTAAAATTTATGCGAAAGCAGTTACCAAAGCCTAATGATAAGAGACTGAGTTCGGTGAGGTGAGATGAAAATGATTATGAGAACGAAAACGAGTATATTTTGGGCTGTGACGTTGATGGTTTCTTTTGGCAAACTTCTTCGTTTTGTAGACATGGATGTGTTTAATTTATTTGGCTTTAAAAATAAATGATGCACTTAATGGAAATGCACTTGAGGAGGCCTTAATTTCTCAAATGGACGAAGAATGGCCACTTAAGTTGGAGGGAGTTTTTCGTGCAAAGTGACAATTAAATGGTGAGATGTCTACTATATCTGCATTTTTAAAAATGCTTTCAAAAAGGAAATTGTTTCGTCCACTGTAGAAACCATATCCATTCGCATGGTGAATACATAAATACATACTCGTATGTATATAACATTGAAGACTTGCGTTCATACTGCTGACTTTTTCTGCAGATGATGCAGACCACCAAGAATACTTACTCCAATATTACAAGTTCTTACAGGAACTGGTTTGGGATCCAATTAAGAATTATGAAGGTTTTGTTATTAAACATGTATGTGTCTGTATACAGATAGCCTCCGAGGTAAATGGAAGAAAGCATCAATTAGAAGCAACGTGAAGAAGAACCAAGGCGATAAAAAATGAGAAACACTCATGCGGGCTCCTTTGTTTGAATCAACTTTGGCCTTTCCAATATACTGATGTTAAACTATTGTTCCTCAGAGCTTTTATTCTTGTTTGAGTTGATGTAATTTACTAGGCAACGGTGTGACGCACAAAATATCCAAGCAAACACCATCTAATGTCCGCCTATTGTCAGCAAATGTACGATAGATGTTGTAGCCATTCTGTGGTTCGTAGCCTTGCTTTTTAATTTTTTATGTGTAATGCCAAAGATACTGCGGACAATAATTGCTTTGAACAGAAGTCTGACTTTGCAATCTAAAACTATATTTCTACCATATATTGTCTTTCCACAATTTGCCTTTAATTTTATTTGAAGTCTCATATACTACTCTCTAGGTTTGAAATAGTCTCCATGACTTCTGATGGTAAACTCAGTGTTCTGGAGCGTGGTGCTCCGTTCCGTGGCCAAGTTAGAGTCTATAGTCTGTCCTTATAAAGCAGAGAAGCGACTCACCCTTTGGAGGAGACGTCGCTCGTTAGTTTACTACAGCCTGAAAGTGTCAAGATTGGTCAAGAATGCCATGGTTAACACTACACACGTAGAAACCTCGCCTCTTTCACTCGGAAATTCTCCTAACGTGGAATGAAATTGAACTGAAAGATACGTAGATCAATTTTGACGTCATTCTACTGGCTCAGATTCTGTCGAATTTGTGGTCACAGGGAAAATTGATTACATAGTTTGGTAGCAATAGGGGTTTTGCCAAAAGACGGTAGAAAGATGATAGCTGGTTCCATCAAACAACCGAGGATGATAAAAATAAAAATGATTTTATTCGGTGACGAGCGCCATATCTTGCCGAAAGCTTCTTTACATAGTCAGGAATAAGCATGTGATTTCCCTTCTTCTAGTAAAGAGAACAACTGCGACATTTTATCGAAAAGTGCCAAAAGATTATCACTTCTAGAGCTGCCAACGCTTTAAAGCAAACGATATCGGAAAACGATCGGGAATGAAATACAGATAAATGATCTGCACATACCGGAGTGTTCATGTAAGAGTTATTGAGGGCATTAAACAGAAAATCGACCAGCTTGCTCCAAAGCTGTGTGTCAGCTCATTGAAAGGTTTTTGATAATATAAGATCGGCAATTGATTTAACTGTATTGGATTTTTCTAAAGCATTTGACCATTTTTTCATCTGTTTCTTTGTAATAATAAATTATCCTCCTTCTGTCCCGTTAATAGTGGTATCCCCTAAGGGTCTTTTCTCAGTCCACTACTCTTTTCTATATTTATCAATGACCTAACCACTGTGTAATCCCATTATCATATCTATGCTTCGTTCCAAGGGCTGTCTGTCGCCAAAAAGTATCTCACGGTTGAAGTCAAACTGAAATTGGTAAAATCATTTATTATTCCAATAATAACGTGCGGCTGCGAATTGTTTGCTATCTCACGGTTGAAGTCAAACTGAAATTGGTAAAATCATTTATTATTCCAATAATAACGTGCGGCTGCGAATTGTTTGCCGATTGTGACTCTTATTTGTTTCAAAGGCTTTAGGTTGCTTTTAGTGCGATTGCTCGGTTTGTCTGTAACTTTCGCAGGTTCGACCATGCGTCAACGGAAACGCGTCAACTCCTTGGGTTTCGCTTGAACAATTTTTTTAAATATCGGTGCTGCATTCAACTATTTAAAATAATTCTCTTGGAGCAGCCTGACTATCTGTTCGACAAAATTACTTTCTGTTAGTCTAATCGGCAGCGATTGGGAAGAGTAATTCTTCGTTTTTTTTTATGCTGAGGCGTTGTTGACAGAATTCATAGCAGCCAAAGTAGACAAAGTCCTTTACTACCTCGAAATTATAGCTGACGATTGTGACGTTCTATATAATTCGTCAGCGTTGTGTGCTCCTTCTTGTTGACAGTATATTCTTGGTTTTACCTTCATTTGCCGCTAAACCCATTTTGGCAGCTTCCGTTTCAGTACTAGAGAACGAACAGGTAACAGCCCTGAGTTGAGCCGAGTTTTCCCAATTATGTCGATATCATCGGTTCACGCTAGTAGTTGCGCAGACTTTTGAAAGATTGTTCACTTTTAAGTTCTGCACAATTCTTTCAAGTATGATTTCAAGGAAGTCACATGACAGCGTGTCACATTGTCTGAAACATCAAAGGTCTCAGTTAAATCATTAGCGAATTTGACAGACCAGCGAGCGTTCTGAATCGTCATACTGCGCAGATGGATGAGATGGCAGGGATGCCAAAACTAGACCCGGCTCTATATAGCTCATCTCTATAATTAGGTACTATAATATGCGGTCTTAACATCGACGAAAATATGGTGGGTACCGATTTGGACTTCTTGAGTTTTTTCCAGGCTCTGCCTGAGTGTGAACACAATCGATTGTGAACTTTGCTGGTCTGAAATCGCACTGATAGGGACCAATCAGGTTGTTGGTGAAGGGTTTCAGACGTTCACACAATATAGCAGATAACATCTTGTAACCGATGTTGAGGAGTTGGCGCAGTTGCGGAAGTCTCCACTTCTGTGGATAGGTGATGAGGTTTCATTCAGCAGACATACACTCTTCTGAACATATCTGAGAAATGAGTTGGTGCATGCTCTCCCCACAGTCATAAATACTTCGACCGGTAAGCTGTCAGATCCAGCTGGTTTGTTTGATGTTGCTAGCTTATATGATGCTATTCTTACTTCGTTCAGAACAGGTAGACGGAAGTTTTGACTCTCATCGTCTAAGATCATTCTGTTTTTCCTAACGGCGGAATATTGGGCTTCTTCTACTCGTATAGCTCACGAACAGCTCGCGTCCTTCTTCGGCTTGTAGGCTTCTTGTTTAGCTTCATATCTTCATTCTTCATCAAACCAGGGATTTGTTGGTGATGGTCGGGTGAAATTCAGCACATCAGTTGCGGCAAATCTGATGGCATGTTGGTAGCGTTGCCACTGGTATTCGATACTTGATACCGGAGGCATAAGAGTTGTTGAGAGATTTTTGCGGCTTTTCTACGTTATAATCTTCTGGTCAACTATCATCCGAAGACCAACATATGTGTGCTATAAAAACCATGTCAAAGAGTAGAACCATTCTGCAGGCGCTCAATTTTGGAGCACCTTCTTAGGTCAAGATTTAAGTGATCTAATCCCTATTTTTCGAGCTTCGAACTAGAGCTCTGTTGCTTTTTAGACCAGATATTTCAGAGTATTGTAGATGTCAGGAATGATTCGTGAATTTCTCCTAAATTCCTCCAGCATCTTTATCCAGTCATTAAGAGTTGCCTGAAGGGCTTCCATGTTGGCTTTCATCGGCGAACAGAAGAGAAGTCGTGCCAGACTTGTCTATATCACAAGTATGCTTCCATATAAGTTCTCTATGGAATACACTATCCAAACGAAGATGATATGCAGATTTATTGAAGACTCGCGATGTTTGTCCATCAGTATCCCATAGTACGCGACATATATAAGTTTCACCTATCAATAATTGTTGCAATATTTCATGTCACACTTACCTTTATGCAATGGAACAGTAAAGCTCTCCTTCCACTGGTTAGGAAGCCGATCGACTGTCATCATTTTATTGAACAAAATAGTGAGCAGTTAAAACCAAGACTTTCGTCTATGCTTTCAAGGGTATGTGAACCATTTCGACTTCACCGAATCATTTCATTCTTTTCACTACTTCGCTCACTTCGACTTCCGTAAAATCTGTAGTTTTGTCTTTCTAAGCCACAGCTGTGGTAGTGGTTCTGTGTAAAGTTTTTCATTAAGTAAAGAATTAAAATGCGACTTTTTTTCCGTTGTGCGGCTAATGTGTAGTCGTTTACTTGTGCTTCGACGTTGCACCTCCTTATCACCTATAATACTTATAAATTGTGAGGATATCTCTTCTAATTGAAATACGATCCACTTCTCCTTTTTGCACGTTTGTAGTCTAACTCAAGACGCACTTTATCGGTTTCGCGATTTCCGCTGTCTTTAGTTCATGCTTGAGGGATCGTTCCACCATCAAATTTCTTTATTCCGAGTGCAGCTAGCTTTTTGAAATACCGAAGAAAGTTTTTTACAGAATCCTTCCAGTTTTCTTCGAAATTCTTCCACATACCTTGGTCGCTCATTTCTTCGTCTGAGCTTATGGCATTTTCGAGCAATTCTTGCAAATTTAGCGCCCGGAATTGGCTTCTTTCCTTGTTTAAATTATGTCAATTTAGTCTTTTCACTGATGACGGTTTTCGTTGGGTGTTCTCTGGTTTCTTCACCGAAAATTTTGTCAGCAGAAGAATGTGCTGACTTGCTACTGTTTCGCGCAGAATTCCTTTAGAGTCTGTTGATAGTAATCTATCTGGGTTGTGTTGGTGTACACGGTATGTAATCAAGTGCTGCTCCGTTAATAAATAGCGTATTCAGTGCAGTAAGACTGTGTGATTGGCATGTGTTTAGTATGTTTTTTTTCCCGCTGAGTGACAAACTCGTTTCTTCTATAGCAGTCGTTGTACTCGTTGTACTCAATTTTCCGACGTGTCCTTTTAAATCTGCCCAATTGGGAAGCATTTCTTCCCTTGATATTCCATTAGCTCTTGAAAATAGCACCAGATATTTCTTTTACCAATTGCTCACTGGCTATTTGGAGTGCATAGGCGCTAACAATATTTCTAGTTAAATTTTCACTTTTATTGCCATTCTTAATATGCCTCTAGTTTCTGTGTGCTTACGATCTTATCTAGGTGTTCAGCTACCAAGTTCATCTTGAGCAATTCCTTTTTTATTTTATGTACTTTCGTTTCCAAGTTCACCAATTGGGTCCTGTTTCAGACATTTCATTTCGTCGCTTGGTTTCTTGAATGCATATTATATCAATTTGTCGTGGCCGTAATACGTTTTCTAGATCGAAAATTTTGCCGGTCATTGTGCCGTTGTTTCAGTTTGCGATTAGTATTTATTTCTAGAAAGCATAATTTTTATTCGCCCAGGGATTAATCCTCCACTTTGCAGAAAAAGTAGCTTCATATATGTACGTTCGTACGTTCACATCCATGATGCCGTACTTTTGTACTATTCTCCTTTCATCCGTGTGGCGTTGGCATGCGTGAAAATATGCTTTGCCTACACGTAGTCTCCAGACATGGGAACCCAGGCACGCATACAGACTTTAGGAATTCTCATAAGATGCCTGAATATGATTTTTCCTAATTTATGGTATTTGACTTTACCGATCAGCAAGGGAACGTTCTATAAGCCGTTGCCTCATGTCATTTGTAGCCGCTTCTTAAAAAATAAGAATTCTCTCTAAAAAGAAGAAAAATTAAGGCGAACTCAAATCATACACAACCATGTATTTAAACAACCACTCCAGACTAATATATTTACCTGTCTTTGAACATTAAAATCTACTCCCTTAGGTTCCTCACCCTACATTACAAGATATCATCGTGTGAGAGCGCTACTAAAATATTCACTTTCAATACTGAATGTGTCTATATTTACGTGTACGTACAATTCAATTAACAAGTCAACCTGAACCCTTAATTTAATAAGTCGTACTTAATCAAATAAGAAACATTTTAGATACACATGTTTGTGTATTATTAAATGGCTTTGGGACCAATATACCATAGTTCGCACCGAGCGTATTCGTAGGTGTACAACTGAAGCATCTTGTTGTAAACAACGAATTAGTTATGCCCGCATTTATTCATACTTTACCTCAGTCTATACCTATCACTGTTTACTACCTGTTATCTGCTCTCTGGAGGATGTATCCCATCCAATTCTCTCGGTTATTACTATCCTTTCTTCAGAAAAATTTACCTTTTCTTGAACTTACATTTGTTTTTCTGAATAAAGAGGCAGTTAGTTGGTAATCCATAGGCCCTACATAATTTTAGGCTTTTCTGGTGCTTACATCCAGATTGCGGCGTAAATTTCTTTATCACATGACACTTTTACGCAAGTTCGTAGTAGTATCTTTCACCTCATTTTGGGGGTAAATCGTTCGATTCGCAACCACACAGTTATCCTCCAAATAACCAGATCCGGCTTGGAACTAACGTATTGTACGAGTTGGGAGGAATGTTGTACGAGTAGTATGTGTATCTCTTACCCTTTTGTGGGACTTATTGAACCTGACATGAATATGTAATTTACGTAGTTTCGTTGGAACCTTCCACAACTGAATAGGCCGGGAGATGCCATTTGTAAATTGCCCAATTTTAAAAAGTTCCTGTGTCAAAACACTGACGTTACATACATTTTTAATAAGCCACAGCACGCTTGCCTCATAAACTGATGGGGAACAAAACTGTACAACACGTAAACCGACGACGGACGTTTCGCAAAATAATCCCAACGTTCTGCCAGAAACATGCGACGCTGCTTTTGTCTTATAAACCTGCCATTTTTCCGTCGATCTAACTACTTTTCTTTATTGTTACCATATCTGTCATACGAAGTTAAGGTGCGTTTTTTAGTGATTTCCTTTCTGGGTTAACCTGTGTCAGCCACATACGAGTAGATGTACAATATGCAAGAAAAATAATCAATAAGGGGAATTCAAAGATAATGGCAAGGGAAACAATTATGCGCCTCTTTTACGGCACAAACTAAATTCCAAATGGCAAACACGTGTCCTTTTTAAGTGTCTGTTCAAATGTGAACTTATGACGACATCTATTGTAAGTCAGTTGAAAGTTTAAGCAAAAATCAGAGGAGGGGTTGAAATGGAAGTCGTTTTCCTTATTTATTTACAGTAAACACGATGGCTACACAAAAGGATTAAATATTAAAACTGCCCATCAAGTGGTGCTTCTCGTTTGTCTAATAAATTTCGTAAAACCATTTATATTGACAGTTGAGACTGACTAGACTGGCAAGAACCCTTATTTCGTCGACATTGAATAAGTTTTCTGATAATGGAATTTTTTAATAATATAAAGCAATTTTCAATTTGTTGACACAATTTGTGTGGGAGTTGGGTTTCTGTCTCAGCGATTAGGGATATCCGGTCCGGGTCTGGCCAGTTTTTCAGTTGTTCATTCCGATATGGCTGTATCCGTAGAAGTCAATGCAATTATTATTCTTTTTTCTTTAAAGAATAATATTTACTTTCAAACTTTGGTATGCAGAATACAAAGGGAAGGTACAAGTACGTACATAATGGGAGTGACGGAAAGAAAAATGGAATCACCTTCGTTTTTAGAGTGAAACTCGAAGTAACTTTTGCTAAGGCTGCATCACGTGATGGTGCTTCATTGTGATTTTATTATTTCCTACCTACGTCTTGTCAGAACTCAACGATTTCATGTTCAACAACAGATCACACAGTGCCAGGAGTTGGAACTATAAATTTTTAACTTTGATGTAGGTGGTACTATTGACAGATGTGTGCCTGGATTTTGACTCAATCGCCTGGAAAATAGGTCAAATTGTTTGGAGTATCTTTCTACCTTTCTAAGCATTTGCTTTTGTAAGCATTTGGGCATTTCTATTTGTATAGATGAACAAATCGGTCAAATCGCCAATCAATCAGATTTTAACACAGCCGCAGTGTTCGAACTTGCACGGTTCTAGGTGTTTTTGCATGACCGAACCTATGAATATGATTGAGGATTGGGAGATTATACGAGAAGTACGATATGTAGTTTTGGGTCTTGACGGTGATGCACATAGCGTGTGTGATCTAGTTGAATATATTTCAAAGCCGTCAGAGTTGACATCGGTGTTGAAGTCACCGTCTGCACATAGTGCGGCATTTATAAGAGTCCTATGGTCCACTAAAAATGTGGAAGTGAAGCAGAAGGAAAAGGCATACAAATAGTTCCCTAGCTTCTCACAAAAATCACTTGATCATAAAAGTATTGCTAAAGCATAGTGCTTGCTACACAGAGGCTTCTCGGGACAAGAATAGTCCGGGACAACAAGTTGAAAAAAATTCTAGTCATTAGCCGAGGAATTGTAACATCAGAAGACATTGAATTAGGATAAAATTGCTGCTGAATTCATCAGGCCGCTCAAATCAAATACCCCCTTCGGATATTCCAATAAATTCCTACATAGACAGTCAAGCAATGATTGGATCACCTACTTTGAATTAGTGATGGGCGATGATGGGCGAATGAATCTCACAATCGAATAAATTGTCAATTGCTAAAAATTGAATTCGATTATCGATTTATTCGGTCTCACTAAAAAACAATCGAATAATAATCGAATCGAATTCTAGATAATTTATTTCAGTACCTGTTGCAATCAAGAGAATGGCGTGTACTAATGTTCGATTGTAGAAATGTATGTATTTCTGGATTTCTTCATCTGTTGGCATCAGTGTGCTTGTTGAATTTTAATAAATCTGAATTGATATTAAGAATAAAAAGAACTTACTTCATTTTAATTTTATTGTATAACGAAAATTAATAATACATATTCAATACAAAACAAAAAAAAACGATGTCTTCAAAACAAAACAACACAAAAAAATCTACAAATCAAAATTATTGTTAAGAAATAAAATCTCATTAATTTTTTTGGAGGAAGTCTATTTCTTTTCTCCTTGGTTAACATAACCGCTTTTAAAAAAGTTCGTTCGGATGGAACAGACGTAGCATAAATATTTAAATGCCAGTTGACATAGAAGGGGAAACGTATTACAATGAGATTTTCAAAAACTAAATGGATCTTCTTCCTATTTAATCGTGGCATTTCTAAATTACTAAATTACTTGTAATATGGCTGAAGTATTTGGTGCTGCTAGCGACGTTTCGTTTGAAACTTTTTCATCGAAATATCTCCATAAGTCATCCACACGATCATTCTCAAGTATTACAGATATAGTGCTATTAATTCCTTCGGGAGCAGTAGTATAACAATCAGATCGACTGGCTGTGTGTTGAATAAGTGCCGCTAATTCGTGCGTTAGCCAGTTTTGAGATCTATTTGCATTTTCTTCACTTCCAAAACCAGCCTTTTTAAACCGGGGATCTAAAAACGTATTCGTTGCTATAGATTTGAAGCTTTCAAGAGAGCCAAGCCTTCTATTTAAGACATTGAATAAGGAATCTTTCAAGATTTGCCCTATTTCTGTAGTCAGGTATTTATTTGTTAATGGCAGCTGTAGCCCACTTATAAGAGGGAGTATCCTGGATATTGTGGGATATGTTTCTCCAGATTTTCTGTCATTATTTGAATGGGTCTTAGTAGTGGAATGACATCATCAATTATTGCCCACTTCCTTGCATCCAAATTATCCGAATCATTACTAAACTACTCATAGCGACTGAAAGGGGAGCTTTTATCTGCGATAACCGCTCTAACATAAACAGAATGGAGTTCCGCCTTGTCGGTACATCCGTTTTTACTTTAAGGAGCGGTAATTGCATTTGCTCCTGAATTTCTCTTAGTTTGTACGCAGCTACATTACTTTGTTTAACAATTTGTCTGCACTGATCTAGCAAAGGTTTTAAGCCACTTAAACCGATGGATTCCTGAACTGAAAGGTTAAGAGTGTGGGCTACACATGCGTGATGAGTTTTTTTTTTTTTTAAATTATCGTTAACAGCTTTTTTTATATTTGATGCATTGTCTGTTACTATAACTCCGATTTTGTCTGTTTAAAATACTTTTTTATTGCACTAATCCAATTTTCAAACTTCTTGCGTGCTCTGGGCACAAGGAGTTATACAACTTTTTTAAGGAGTAATTAGAAACAAAGTGACCAGTTACAGTATATAACTTTTAGTGCTATCCGATGTCCATAAATCTGTTGTTATGGACATGTATGAAATACTATTAATAATATTGATAAATTTTTCATAAACGGAATCGTAGACTTCAATTAACAGTTTCTCGGATAATGTTTTCCGACTGGGTAAAGTGTAATTGGGTTCTAAATTATGAATAAGTTCCTTAAACCCTTTATTTTCTACTACTGAAAGAGGTTGGAAATCGGTCACAATCATGCGTAGAACACACTCATTTAATTTCTTACAGTCAATTTTTTTATCTGTAGATGCAAGTTAACGAAATATTATACACAAGTCAGCAACACGCGCACACAATTTCGTATCACGCGCAGTTCTCATGATGTCACCAGATACCTGCACATCAAACACATTCAGCCAGTGCAGACGATAATCCCAAGACGCGCAGTCTATTTCCCGTTAATGTCACCAGATACCTGCATACCAAGCACCTGCAACCAATGCACAACACACCTTTGCTGTGGGAACCAACAACTTGCAGAATCAGCTAATTGTAACTATTTAAGGTATTACTGTTTGTTAGGAAAACTCAGTTGTATTTTGAATGGACAGAATCGCTGTCCGAAAAATAAAGTTTTTTTTTATAAAATTAAAAATATAAATCTTTAATTTGCATACCAACGCATTTGTTGTTCCCCAATGGCGCAGAGAGAGTAAGCGAATGAAAAAGCATGGGTCCTCCTCATCCTCTTCTATGGCACTTCGTTACAGCTCTTGACGGATATGCAAATGGTTGTCTTTTTTACAAGGGAACGGAACCTAGGTTGCTTGAACTGGCGTCAACATGCAGCTTGACGTGGTCTAACTTTAGTACGAGTGGTTGACTGATGGCTGTTTTTGATTTTGTGTATATACTTACATATGTTCTTGTTCGATACTTTTCAAGGAGTGCGCGTGCTGTCACGGCTGACAAATTTGGGATAAACTTGTTAAAATATATGAATTTTTCAAGAACTCTTTGAAGTACTTTCCTTCAAACATTAGATGGTATCTGCTTTATCTGGGTCGACTGTCATACCATGCTCGTTAATTATATGCCCTACATATTTGACTTTTTGCTGTTCGAATACACACTTTGCTTTGTTCAGCTTCAAGCCGTTGATATTCAAGATTTTGATTACTTCCCTTGTTATTTGCGAAGAGATTCTCTGTTTTTGAAATGAATCAAAATGTCATCAATTGAAACTTGTAGGTACATTGGGTAAATGTGAGCGAAGACATTCCATTATACCATATTTTGGAACTCTCCGGGGGTGGTGGAGATAACGAATGGTAGTCTCTTACACATATACATATCTCCTCCAAGATGTGGAAAAGGTTAGTGTTTTCTTGGTTCTATTGGCGACTTGAAAGTATTTGGAGCTATTTAGATTCGGAAATCCTTTCGATGGTTTGCATGGGATAATGGCGACACATTAATTAAATTTTAAATTTTATTTTTTTCGAACGACGGCGTGGCCTCTCTCATAGGGTCCATGACATCTAATTTCATCATCATTAACTTAACATTATCACAGATTTTGTGTGGTATTCTGTGTGGAAGACTTATTCCGAAGGTTGGATTTTCAATTGTAGGTCGATATCATATTAATATTATTCTTGTAACCAGCCCAAGTTTTTCGCAAGCCTTGGCTCCATGGATTGGTTTAATGTTTTCAATGATCACCTTGAAAGCTATCTTATACTTTCGCCCTGCAATCGTGTATGGTATACGTACTTTTCTGATGATTGCTGAATGGCACAAGGTATTTAACATTACTCGGATTGAGGCTCGATTTTGTTTTTTCGATGACACATTTTGGCAACACATTACATTGGACGCCTGTATCCAGTTTAATTTTCTATGAAGTACTCGTAGAATTCCCTTCAGAGTTTTTTTGTAAGGTTGTCACTTTAAATTTCTGGACTTCCTGCGATAGTGCCGATGAAGAGTGAATTGTCTTCATCATCCTCAGATTCTTCAAGGCAATTGATGTTTTTAGAGTGTGGATCATTTCTTTTGTGATCATTCTGTCATGAATTCTTCTTGGCAGAACTCTTTTTTACAGTATTTCTCGAAATGGTTACCTTGATTGCATTTTTTACACACGTGGTTGTAGGTTATACATTTACGAGTTTCGTGGTTTTTCCACAAAATTTACTGTCTTATCATTTGCTTTAACAATAACAATTTGGTCCGAAGATCATCGCTTTGTATACCGAGTATGAGTTGATCTTTTAGCAGACTGGCGGTAAGTCTTCTCAAGTGTAATTCTGCGCCGGTAAGCGCAGTCTGGACATTAGATTATCTATAGATTCACCATCCTATTAAATTTGTATTTCTTATAAGTTGTATTAATTGTTGGAATAAAATATTTTTGAAAAAGATTGTTTACCTCGTCCAGTGTTCTTTGAGTAGCGGTTGGTGGATGTGAATTTTATATGTGGAGAGCAGATTATCCGATTGCACACATGAATGTTGTGATTTCGAAAAAATCTTATTGCTGCTTCCTGAGTTTTCACTCCTTAGCCATATCTTTGTCACGTTCAATGACAATCACTTTTGGAGGTCGAAGAAATTGACAAACATTGCTATCTGGTGGTCGTTGTGTAGAGATTGATTCCGCAGATATTTTATATGTTTTTCTTAGGAAGATATTTGAAATTGATATTAAAATAAAATCGGAAAATAAAAAAATTGGGTGTTCGCAGCATGCAGGTTTGTTTATCTAAAGCATAATTCTGCGATAATTGAACAGACTTTTATTTATTTATTATTATACAGAGTGTCCCCTAATTCGTCAACGATAGTTTGGGAAATGAAACCTGGGCGTATTCTAAGAAAAACATCGTTCTACAGTAAGGGTCTATCTCCAATGTTGACAGCATTTATCGAAGATTTAAGAAAAGGCGTACCAAAGTTTTTAGAAGGTATACTAGCCTTTGTAATTGCGTTTAAATAAAGTTGATATCTTGTTTGAGTCTTTAGATATCTAATTTCTTAGCCTGTTCCATTTTCATTGCCCATGCTAATTTTTGATTTTCACTTTTGTTCACTTTTGTCCAGAAAATGCCTAATTAACATAACGTTTTACAGTTTTTTTCTTATGAAAGTTTGCACAAGAACTGATAGATTTTATGCTTGGGAAAATATGCAGTAAAAAAAGGAATTTATGACCACTAATTTTCCAATATTTTTTTTAAAATTGCATAGCTATTAAAGAGTTTTAGAGCATGCTCTTTTATTTGACTACCTATCAAAACCCTCGTTTACTTATTCCTTAAACGTTCTCAGAAAGAGTTAGGGTTGTGATTTGAAGGCCTATTGCGAAAATTTACCAAAGAAAAATGGTATCAACGAGTAGAAAAAAAATATTCATCAGTTTAATTTTGTATACCAAGGTTACAATTGCTTAGAAACGCTATTTGAAATGTCTGCATTTACAAACCAAGAATACGCTTTCATTATTTACGTTTATGGGCTGGGCAACGGGAGTTCAACTAATGCGCGACAAAGATACCATGGACTTAATCCTACCCGATGACTTCCTAGTAAAGAAGTATTTGGAAATACGTATCGAAAGCTCCGAGAAACGCGATCAGTTTCAAATACATGACCGAATGCGGGAGCTCCGCAAGTAAGAAGGGTTTCGGCTGATGAGAGAATACTGGAAGCTGTTACAACTGATCCATCAATCAGCATCAGACGCTTAGCTAATGTAGTGCATGGAGAAAATCTTAATCCGTACTATACACCTGTCCAAGAACTGCTTCCGAATCATTTGGAAAAGAGACTTGAGTTTTCTAACTGGTTGCTGGAGCGGAGCTTGGATGACAACGAGTTTATTAGCAAAATTCTTTGGACGGACGGATCTCAATTTACAAGAGATGGGATCCCAAATTTTCATAATCTTCATACATGGGCTGAGCACAATCCACATACAAGAAGACATAAATCATTTCAACACAAATTCAGTGCCAATATGTGGGCAGGTGTACTTGAAACAAGTTACTCGGCCCTTCGAACTACCACCTAGGCTGAATTCTACAAACTATCTGGAGTTTTTGCGAAATGATTTACCAGAACTATTGGAGGACATTCCACTGATTCAACCAGCTTCATCATATTTTCAACAGGATGGTGCTCCAGCCCACTATGGACGTGAGGTTAAGAATTGGCTAGAATGAAGACTTCGGTAACCATTGGATAGGAAGAAATGTACCACTTCACTGACCTGCAAGATCTCCTGACCTCACCGTAATGAATTTTTTTGTATGGAGAAGAAGGTAAGAACTTGTTCGAATCGAAATCGAAATAGCAACTTTAAGCGAATTGGAAAAGCGAATTCTCGAAACATCATGAAAAATGAGGCAGCATTTAACATCAATAAACATTCGCAGTGAAATCCAAAATTGGGCTCTAACATGCATACAAATCCAAAGAGGATACTTTGAGCACCTGTTTTAACTGTTTTGGTTTCCACAGAAAATAAAAATTATCTAAAACCACATAAAATCATTCTTTATTCATAGCCATTGGAGCTTTTATTACTATTGTTGCGTTCATGAGGTCGAATTATCGTTGACGAATTAGGGGACACCCGGTATATTTATTTATTTAGAAAATGAGTCAACAAATTTGTGGCGCTAGTAAATGGCACGTCAGACGTCTGATTTAAAAAAAAAAGCAAAATAAATGGTGAGGAGTGCAAAATGAAATCAGTTTACAAAGATGCTATTTCACACTTCAGAGCGCTAGAAATCCACCGAATGAACTTAAAGAACTCAAAAACAATGTCGTAAACTTGGTAATTTTAAGCCATAGACAAATATACATATAAACATACATTTGCATGCAAATAGGTGGGGACAACAGAAATCTTAAGGAACATCTGGTCGATATATAAAACTAATCGGATTGCTGACATATAGTTATTTTAGAAAAAAATACCGGGAAGTTATTTTCACAGAGGTCAAATAT
This sequence comes from Volucella bombylans, assembly GCA_949129095.1. NCBI lineage: Eukaryota > Metazoa > Arthropoda > Insecta > Diptera > Syrphidae > Volucella > Volucella bombylans. The sequence continues at coordinate 25,244,419 of OX422140.1, read as the reverse complement.
TGACCTGCAATATTGTGTGAAAGAAAAAATTAAAACATTTGAAGAAGAAGAATTGGTAAAATAATTTTTAATTTTGTGATTAAGTATACTAGGTGGGGTGAAAAGTAACCTCCTTGGGAATAAAAAAAAATTTTTTTTTAAATGTTTTTTTATTTTATTCAATATAGTCCCCATTTACTTGATACACTTATTCCAGCGATTTTCCAACTTCTTGATCCCGTTCGAAAAGTAATTTTCCGGAAGGTCTGCAAAATACTCCTCCGTGGCGTCGATGATTTCTTAGCGTGAGGTGAATTTTTTTTATTGATGAGCCATCTTTTGAGGTTTGGGAAGAGATAATAGTCCGAGGGAGCCAAATCGGGCGAATTCGATGGATGCGACAGCAATTGGAGCTGTAAGTCATTGATTTTAGTCGTGGTTGCGATGCTCTTGTGCGCCGGCGCATTGTCTTGCAAAAACAAAATTTTTTTTCGCTTAATGTGAGTCCGTTTTGCAGCGATTTCGGTCTTCAATCGTTCCAATAATGCACAGTAATACTCGCAGTTGATGGTTTTTCCTTTTTTGAGGTAGTCAACGAAGAGTATGTCATGACAATCCCAGAAAACCGACGCCATAACCTTTCCGACCCATCAAGCCTCCCTCGGCTGCTTTGGAGCACTCGTGCCAGCTTCAGTCCATTGCCGAGCACTTATTCTGTTCTCTTGTGTGTAATAGTGGATCTAATTTTCATCAACAGTTACCAATTGACGCCAAGAGTCCGCCCGATTCCGCATCAGCAAGTCCAAACACGCTTTCGAAGTGCTCTCACGTTCGTGTTTTTGGTCAGGAGTGAGCATGCGCGGCACCCAAGAGGATCCAGGCAGGATAACTTTTTCATATGCAGAATATTGCCCAAAATATGGCGTGTGTGCTCAGTACTAATCTTTGGTATCTGCTAGCTCGCGCATCAACACCATTTCACATTTTTTTTTGACATTGTCCTCTGTAACTGCATTGGAGGGCCTGCCGCTGCGGACTTGATCGGTAGTGGAGTTGCGGCCACCACGAAACTCTCGAAATCAATATTTGATGGTGTAATCTGACGGAGCATTAGCCCCATAATATTTATCCAACTTTTCTTTTGTTTCCTTTGCCGTTTTGCCTCTCAAAAAATAGTGTTTTATGAGAGAACGAAAATCGTTTTTGTCCATACTCAACATGATGCCAAACATGTCAACAACAATCAGGTGTCAAAACAAACTAAAAAACTAAAAACAGTATCGCACTGAAATTTGGCACGTCTGCCAAATTCTTCACTTTACCATAACCTATTGTGCAGTAGCAGCGCACTCTGGCGGTCAAGGAAGTTACTTTTCACCCCACCTAGTAAATATAACGAATATCCAATATAACGAATATCCGATATAGCGAATTTGCGATATAACGAACGCATTTCAGGATTACATTTTAGTATCTCGATATAGCGTTCAGTATATCCGATATAACGAATGCGTGAATCAATTGATACAAAAACCGCGGAAACATTTATGTATTATTACAAATATTACAACTAACAAGAATAGTTTTTCTTATTAAATACTCGTATGTGTGGACCCAAAAGTGTATAGATTTGTATGTTGTTCTTTGTAGTCCTTAAAAAATTAACCAATTCGCACACGAACTCTTTTGTTCATGTCTGATCTGCTTTTATTTGTGTGTTGGGTCCTTCGGTGCCATTTCTGAAGTTGTGGTTTAAAAAAATATTAAGAAGAATTCCAAAACCCGTCGTAAATAAATTTGGTTAAAGAAAAAGTAAAAATCATTGATGAGTGCAACAAAGGCATTTCACCTTAAAAAATTTCATTAAAACTTCGTGTGCCGAAATCGGCAATCCGTGGAATTAAAAAAAACGACAAGGAAAACTTGATGTTACTCGTAACTCACTGCGTAAAAGAGTGCTTCCAAACATTTCAAAATTGTTTATACTAATGGAGATTCTTCATCAAAGGGAGAAACATATGCCCAAAAGCTAGTATAATCACACGTTGATTTAGTTAAGCCGTTTAAAAAGGATTTAATGGAAGTCATTAAAAGCAACGCGTTTTTTTTTTCTTAAAGAACTTAACACTTTATTACTAATTACTAAGATGCTTAGGCTCAGTGGTAATTTCGCTCCATGGGTGGCACCCAACATTTAATGAGGAGACCAAATTATTAGTGCAAATTAACTTGTTGTTGTATTTTAGGCAATCGTTCATCTCAAAAGATTTTAGTTGCCTGAAAAAAAGAATGTCTTTCGGTCACGGCTGGTATTGAACTCCGAAATGTCTGATTGGGAAGCCAATACACTACCATTTCACGCACTGCCACCCACAAATTATATGACTTTTAATGCTAATGAGTCTGAGAATTTTTGGAAATTATTACCAGATTTTGCTTATGCTCATGCTAGTCAAACATCAGCGTCAGAACGAAAAAATATCAAAAGAGCGATTGACGTTTACATCTTCCGCAAACGCGTCCAGACTGCTGAAACTAAAACGTTTGGTTATTGGTAATTCTAAGAACCCAAGCTGTTTTCTCAACAGAAAGTTGAAAGCCTGTAAACTATGCATTTTCTAAGTTGGCTTGGATTACGAACAGAATTTTTACAAAAATGGTTCTATAAATTTTAGTGGGTGCTAGAGGCTCTTTTTCTTCTGAATTGTTAGAGAAGCAGAAGATGGTGAAACTCGGGTAATGTTTATGCCCCGTAAAATTACGCCGTTAATCCAACCGATGGATCAGAAGGCCAATCGTATCACAAAACTACATACATAACGTAACAGCTTGCTATGTAGGATTATACATTCGAACTTTAGAGCTTAGACACCGCCGCTACGCCAAAGAGTTCAAACTCTTTGACCCAATTGTGCTTCTGGACAGAGCATAGAATAAACTGTCGAGTATTATGCACCACAGATGTTGGAGAAACGTTTTGACAAGAGAATGATAAGAATTAGTATCAAAAATTACTTAGCATTCTTTTGGTTTTTGCACAATTCTCCTATCGCAAAACTAGTGTCCTGGAATAGCACAGAGGCTAATTTTCAAGGAAAAGGGTGCGATGACACCGTTGAATCTAACTCTGGGAGCAAAGATGAGCTAAATGATGGCAGCAATATTACTGAAGCTCCGGTGAAGTATGATGAAGCAGCAAATTCTTTTGCCAAATTGCTAGGAAGGACACAATAAGTCGATTGTTTGATAATGCTAATACAATACTTATTGAAATTTTGTTTTTGTTTTGTTGATTAATTAATTTAAAAAATAAAAGGATAAAATAATTTTGTCAAAAGTTTCTGTGAGTCACTGTACATAAAATATTGCGGACGGCAAGTGTACAGTTGCATCCTAGCAACAATTTGCACACCATAAATCGCATGACCATGGAGGAACAACTTACGATTTGTGCAACAACAAAACGCATAAGTTGTGTGTATACGGTACAATATCTGGAGAATAGGTAGGATCTCCCATTTGAGCGTTTCCAGGTAGTTTTAACGGATTTGGCAACGTGAAGCCAAGCGTTGTCATGCTGTAGAATCACTTTTCCGTGCATCTGCTTGTATTGTGGCCGTTTTTCGCGCAGTTCTCGCCTCAATCGCATCAATTGAAGTCGATACAATACCAAAAAGAAAATCCTTCTTTTTTGCCGCTGGAGCAGTTGATCACAAGCGAAAAAAAACGCTCAGCGTTCGTTAGCTTCAAATTGTAAGGTACCCAAGTTCCTTGTTTTTCAATCATTTCCAACGCATACAACCACTTGGAAGTGGCTTGGCGGGTAACTCTTAATGCTGAAGTGAGCTATTCTTGCGTTTGGCACGGATCCTCATCGAGCAATCCCTCAAATTCAGCGTCTTCGAAGGATTTTGGTCTTTTTTCACGCGGACTGTCGTCAAAATCGAAATCACCGTCTTTGAAGCGACGTAACTAATCACGGCACGTTGTTTCACTTAGAGCAGCATCTCGGTAAATTTTTTGGAACTCCCGATACGCTTCAGCCGACGCTTTCTTCGAATGAAAGAAGAAAATCAACACTTCCCGCAAATCACGATTATTTGGCACAAAATCACTAATCTAAGCTTGGTTCATTACGTTTTGGATATGTCAAACTACTGCTGATGGCTCCAGCATTGACTTAGTTGTGCACCTAATGCTTTTTTGCTCTCGATACAAAATTTTAACCAAAAAAATATTTTTATTTCAACTACGCTTTAAAGTCATCGTAGAGTGTAGCGCTTTTCTTTGTCTTTTATCGAAGAACTAAAGTGTGCTTCCCTATAACCTTGCTAAAAGCGCTTACATTTGCCTTCTTCTCTATACTTAAGCAGCACTTTGTACTGATCTTTCCGTAAGCACTTACTTCCGCCTTCTCATGAAACGCTGAAGAAGTTATTCACAGTAATCTGTTCATAAGCGCTTATGTCTGCCTTTTCATAAAGCGCTAAAGAAGTGCTTCACAACAATCTTTCCGTAAACGCTTAAATATGCGGACATAATATAGACAAAACGAAACGACAGTCCATACAGTGTTTCCTTGTATGCGACTACAAAGTGCTTCTTTTTCCCGCAGTGATTATGCGAACAGGCAACAACTCTCCGGTCAAGAATGCGAGGGGTTAATATAAATGCATCCACTATGCCTTTCATGTCCATTCACTGAAAATAGGAAATTGTTGATCCAAAGCTCTATCAGAATTTAGAGATGGAATTTGTGTCGTAATCTTCAAAGGGATGCTGCTTCACCTTTCCTTGATTATCATGGGTGACCCTTCCTTAATTTTCTTGTTTTCATCATATTGTGAAATATGCAGTCATGTGGGTTTCTTTCTGTGGCACATGAAAGAAAGTCCATCAATTCACCCTGTCTAAACAAACAAAGGTTTGAAGATGAATCAAGTAAATTGCAACAGATCTTGACCTTACTATCAACATATAACTTACAGGTAAACCATTTCTCTTGTCCACATCAATCAATTCTTGTGTTGTATCTTTTTCTACATCTCATCTAAATAATTCAGTGAATCAGTGATGGACAAACTTAATATAGGAATCTACTCAGACAGATTTGAGAAATGAATGCAAGATGAAATCAAAGTCCATAGGTGATCACTATGTCCAAGGAAAAGGAAGACACTATCTCGAACAAACCAACCATAAGTACTGTCTGTTTTGTTGAGAAACGTCGAAACCTATTGACTTTTGTATGACACGTAGAGTTCTAATTCATTTATTTACTTAAACGTCACGTATACCACTCATTCATCCACATCAAAGAATAAACGTAAGTATCTTTCTGCATGCCAATGGAAATCGCACATGTCTTAAATAAGAAATAATGGCCAATGATAACCGAAAAACTGGAGAGAAACACTCCATGAATGATGAATATCCTTTCTGTTTCAATTTTTTTTTATTATTCATATCTCTCACAGAACAACTACGATACATACGTACGAGGATGTTCGGAATATTTCAATTCTATTTTCCTTTGATATTGAATTTCGAAAGCATACACCACTGCTGAATATGAAGCAGTCCCTTAAAGAGTTTTCCAGATGAAAAGAATTATTATTTGAAAAGACTTTATTTATCAATTTTCTGATAATTCAAATACGAGAGAGACAAGTCTCTCAGTACCGTCTAATGATAATGATACATAGAATTAATGTATCTCTATGTAGGTGATCGAATTTTTAATAGTACGAGTCCTTACAAGTTTCTGTGGTTATCTTGACCAGAAACGTAATTCTGTATTTAAGGTAGCAGTCATCTTTCTCTTGAATTTGTAGGCGCCAAAATCACACCGTTGTCCTTAATCCTATCAAAGTCGACTCATTTGCAAAATTGTAGTTTGGCCTTTTTGATATTCATTTTGTAGTTTTCAGTTTTGAATGCATTTTATTTACTTAATCACTAACTCTTACATTCTAACAAAAAATGCTTAAATGCTAGCTTACAATTACTTAACAATCTTATACTAACTTACTGGCCCCACACAGGCACTCTAAGCTAATCTAAATTCTTATATCTATGTCTTTCGACTTCATTTACATTTTATTTATAAATGTTTATTTTGTGTACTTAGGGCTAAGAAAAAATTTACAACAAAAAACTTAGCATATGGACATTTTATTATTTTTTATAAAAGCTTAGTATCTAACTTAAAATAAATCTTAGCCTACCTAACCTAAATGCACAATACACACATAAACACACATAGACATTATACACGATCATATACATATATCAGTATACACCTTTGTATACACTGATATATGCATATGTTTCTTAAATGCTAACCTAAACCTATGTAAGCTGGCCAACACTATTTACAAAGCAAATACATTGGTCAGCCCTGCCTCATTAGTGAGGCTGGTCCGTAATTGACGGAAACGACAACGAAACATCTTCTCCATCATTCAACCACCAGAAATGCTGGTGCTGCCGAACGACATCCCTCTTATCGCGATTCCCCACCGCCCTACTGAACCTGAGGCGATCCACACTGCCGTGTGCGACGTCTCTGTCGTAGTTGAGTCGCCTGTCCCCAGCTGTCCGAGCGACATGGAAGATTAACGGCACCGCTGATCTATCCTGGATCAACCCTATCTGATCAAGGTAGAGGAATGCTTCCGGTGGAACGAAGCCGTCAAAGCGCACACTCTCGTGGTAAAGGTAATTGGGGTAGTAAGCCCCAGATATCAGGTTATTCGTCGAGGTCATTGCTCTTGCAATGTGCCTTCGAGTCAGCTTAATTACGAAGTTGTCCACTCGTATTAGGTTCGCGCTGTTATAAAGGACCTCATTAGGATAAAATTTCTTGTACTCCGATTCTGGTGTTCTGTACAAGCGAAGACAAGCCCTAAGACAAGCCCTCTCAAACACCCGAATCTTTTCCATTAAGCTTGCTCGTACATTGAACCACACGGGACAACCAAATACCAGCATGGGCCTGATAAGGGCCATGTAGCAGATTACCTTTACCCTCGCATCGAGTTGGCTGCTATAAAACAGTCTCTTTGTAAGGGCAAAAGCACCTTTAGCTCTGGCCAGAGCAGCATCTACATTTTTGCCAAAATACAGAAACTGATCTAGCCAGATTCCAAGGTATCTGACTACATTTCGACAGGCAAGAGGCTTCCCGTGTTGTCCAATAATCGAGAACTTTCTCCAATTTTTTCTGGTATCCCTAGAGGCTCTGGACAACGGCGTCCTAAAGAGAATGGTTTCCGACTTCTGAAAGTTGATTTTCAACTTCCAGTCATCGCAAAATCGTCTTATCTTATCGAAGTCACGCTGCAAGAGAGTATTAATGACCTCGATTTTTGGACCTGTTCTGTACGCTACCAAATCGTCTGCGTACGCAATAGTATGGGGAAGTGAACCTATCAAGTCGCTTGTATAAATGTTAAATAGGATCGGCGAATTGACCGCGCCTTGGTGAAGACCATTTTTAATTTGAAATATTCCAACAGAAGTCACATCACCATTCTTCACGATGAACTGTCTGTTGGGTAGCATATTATAAAGAATGTACAAGAGTGGTTTACTGATACCCAGAATAGTCAGCTTATAGAAAAGACCCTCTAACCATACGGTGTCAAAGGCCTTCTCCAAGTCAACAAGGCAGGCACCAGTGCACTGTTTCTTGCCTTTATTCCATTGGATATCGGACACCGGTTTAGACGCGGCATGTGAGATATCATGTCCCGCCTTAAAACCGAATTGATTATCCGGAACTATATGTTTGTCCTCAACCCACCTAGACAGAGCTCTATTGATTACCTTTTCAAAAACCTTACTGATATTCGGAAGGAGACTTATCGACCGGAGATTCGCCGGATTGGATATATCCTTTCCCTTTTTGGGGATAGGTTGAACCACCGCCGTTTTCCAATGCGCTGGATAATGTGCATTATTCATTGCATTATTAAACAGGATGGTGTAAATGTTCACCGCTTCTAGAGGAAGATGTCGAAGCACGATATTCGGAATACAATCGGTCCCCACTGATTTCTTTGCTCTGATTGTGTCGAAGATCTCATGGAGTCCTTCCTTCGAAATGAATGGAGGTAGGCCACCCTCTCTGGCAATGACGTTATTTGCCATATTTTCGTCGCTAAACCGGGTGAAACCAGAGCCCTCGGATCGCCAGTTCCCTATTTCATTTCGAATTCAGAAGTCGTGCAGCAAGACGCGACTGTTCAGGTCATAATTAGGGCCAATGATATCAATGGCCTTGTATACTTCCTGGAAAGTCGCCCCTATGGCCTCAACCTTCTCCTGTGGATCCTCGATCACAAAGAAGTCGTCATCATCAGCGGCCTCATTTGGATCAATACCTGCTATTGTCAGTAACCGTTCGTTGTCTGTTGTCCGGGCTATTTTAAGACACTGAAGGTCGTTTTGATTTTTTCTCCGAAATAGTTTATTGATTTGCGGAAACATGTTCGGGTTGTTGGTGTTTACAGCCCGAACCTTGTTGTTCCAATACAAACTTACAGAAATTCTGTAATTTTCTTTTATTAGCGTTTGAATATTTTTAATTGACGACTTCAGTGTCCTAATCTCCGGGTCTTGTCGGTCAGTTAACTGTCTGTACAAGTTTTTAAGTCTTGTCAGAAGTCTGCCTTTCTGTCGGTGCAGTGCGTCAATAGTAGGATTGCGGAACAGGTCTTCGTTAGTCGTACGTCGATACCGCGGTATTGTAGTGTCCATAGTTTGTTTAATTGTCTCGTCCATTTGTTTTAGGTAATTGTCGATCTCCTCGTTTGACAAATTCCTATTGGACGGTGGGCGGAGCGTGTTCGAGGAGAGTGCTCTTGTCAAGGTTGCGGAGAAGCGTGTCCATCGAGTCTTACTGTAGTTGTAAGAATATTTTTGGACAAACTCCTCCAATTCCGCAATTTCGTTAGGAACTGTAATTTCGGTGCTAAAACCGCAATGGTCACTGTCGTACACAAATGTGCGCAGACAGTTTAGCGTTTGTAAATTCGTACCTGTCAGTCGTATGCGTTCATCGTACAGCAGTAGATCCAAATAAGACCCGCCTCTGGGAAACGACGGATTATCCGTCGCTTTAAGACCGAGTCTGTACATGACATCGTGCTGACCCCACCAATCGACTAGTAGGTTCCCTCTAGTATTTGGCAAATTATTTCCCCAATCTCTGTGTCTAGCGTTGAAATCCCCGCCGATTATAAAATAATTCTCCCCCGATTCCAGCCTCAGAATTCGAAAAAGCGTGTCGAGCTCTGTAATGAATAGGGTGGATTGTGAAGTATCAGGTGCATAAACAGAGGCCAAGTACAGCCGCTTTCCACTGCGGAGCGGGATGTACACGACGACTGCCTCCAACACCCGGAACCTGCGCAACACGCCCTTGTACACTCTGTGAAATTTTATACCTTCTTTAATGAAGATCGCGACACCGCCTCCACGTTTGGATCTGGGCCGGTTTCTTCTTCTAACGATATAATTATTGTACTCCAGTTTGTGCTTATCGGTTAGCTTAGTTTCGCTAGCGAAAAGCACATCAGGAGTTTGGTCTTGTAGCAATTTAAACATTGCGGCTCTTCGTTCAATCCTAATCAGTGAATTAACATTCACCGCAAGGACCTTCAAAGTTTGCTCCACCATGTGCGTACCCATTACGACATGTGTTGCGTGAGGCCCGGCAGCAGCGCGTAGATCTGGTCCACCCGCTTGGCCTGTTCTTGAACCTGCTTTTGCAGCTGAGCCATCTGCCCTTGGATTGCGAGCAAGATGGCCAGCATGTTAGGTGCAGCTTCCGTTTCTCGGCGTTGGCGCCGGAGAAGCAACAGTCGCTTGCTGTACCGTAGCCCCCCCACCTGACGCCATTTGGGCGTAGGAAATTTGGGACGTGACGGCTGGTGTTTGAAACCTCACAGGTGAACGTTTGACCTCCACCTTCTGCTGCCGAGCCTGCTGCCGAGCCAGTTTTGCTTTCTTAATGTCAGCGAACTTAGGACAACCCCGATAGTTTGCGGTGTGTCCCACGTTCCCACAGAACACGCACGAGAGCTGCGACCTATCGGATGCTCCGTCAACACCCAGAGGACATTCTTCGGAACTGTGGTTCTTAGCGCACTTCACGCATCGAGGCTGCATTTGGCAGTTCGACGCGGCGTGCCCGAACCTCTGGCAGCGAACGCATTGTATAACGCCTTCGCTCCTTTTTAGTTTTTCCCAGTGAACCACCTGATAGTCTAGGACATTGATACTCCTTAGACTATCCAGACGGCTTTCGGGACTGAGTTGCACCAGGAAGAACGGCAGACTCCGTTTCTCCCGCCTAGCTCTAGCTGTGGTAAATGGCTTTACCCCTACAAACTTGAGTCCTTCGCACTCCTTCTCTTTGAGCAGTGCCAGGATTTCCTCAGGATCAGAAGACGGTTCCAACCCCTTCAGCAGCATAGATTGCCGCTTTTCACACTTCGGTGTGAATGAGAAGTGCTCCGTCGTCGTTTCCCTTAGGAGCTCTTTCACTTTCGCGTAGCCCTCCACTGTATTACAGTGGATGGCATGGCGATCGTTCCCCAATCTCTTTATATTAAAATTATTCCCAATGACCAACTTACACAGGTCCTTGGTTTCATTTACCTCTAATTTATAGGTGTTGATAGGAGGCACCTTCTCCTTCTTCTTCTGTTGCTGCTGCTGCTGCTTCTGTTGTTGTTGTTGTTGTTGTTGCTGCTGCTGCTTATGTTGTTGTTGTTGTTGTTGCTGCTGCTGCTGCTGCTGCTGTTTTTTCAGCTGCTGTGGTTTCAGCTTTTGTTGTCTTTGCAGCTGTTGATGTTTCTGCTTCAGCTGGTTTTGTTGTTGTTGTAGTTGTTGTTTCTGCTCTTGTGGCTTTTGATGTTGGGAGCTCTCTGCTTCAAGTTGCTCCCTCTGCCTGCGTGCAGTTTGCCTTTGCTTCATAGCAAGCACTCTCTCTGTCAGCTTTTGTATGCTGATGTTGATTTCCTTTATTTGCTCCTCCTCATCTTCCGATTCGGGTGACGCTAGAGAGGCAAAGTTGTTATTGCCCCCCTCATAACGGACCTCATCTGCTGTTTCAACGGTATTTATCCTTTTTTTTCTTATGTTAGGAGGGGTTTTCAAACTCCCCCTCATTTTAATGGCTTTAACGGCACTGGCAACACTAATACTGCCTTTTCCAACTCCCGTTATGGGAAGAGCGGAGTGCTCTTCACCATCCATCACGTGTTTTGTTAATTGTTTTTGTTTTGTTTTAATCAAACTTTGTGTAGAACGAAGAGAAAAAAAAAACAGAATTTCCAAGTTTGATGTGGGGGGTCGAACCCGTATCCCACGCTTCGATGTCCGACGCCGCTAGACGCTGGGCTACCGAGTGAATTAAAAAAAATCACAGCTAATTATGTTTACAGCTAAACTGAATTACTTATGAAGAAGCCGAATCACGTCAACACGTCTGTCCTCTGTCGAGGTCTATGAACGACTGATATTCATTTTGTACTCTCTAAGTGAATACACATAATATCTCTACAAGAACCATGGGTGTGAAATAAACGCACCTGTGATTTCGGATGTTTAAGGGGTTACACACCACTTTATGACTAGCGATTGGAAAGGCCGAGAACTTGTGTTTATGTGCCGAACTCACTCTCACCATCTAAGCTTGTGCAATTCTGTAACCAAGATTATTTTCTGAAGATATAAGCTACGAAACTAATGGAGAATGATACAAACTCGTCGTTGCGTCTGCTTATTTCCCCTATGATTCGTCACTGCCGCCACCACCGGAGGCGGTAGCAGACGATGTACGAGTAATGCTCAGAACAGATTTTGGGGTAGTAGCAAATGCAAAATGAGAGGTAATCATCTCCAGGATTTCATACTATCGTCTGATCTGTCTATGTTGACTCTGTGCCAACTTTTGTTACGAGAGTACGACAGTACGTAATCGACTTAACTTTATCCAACAGGTATGCTAAAGACATTACTGACTGGAAAGTACTATCGGATATCTAGATGTGACACCATAGATGCATCGAGTTCAGAACCGGATTCGAGTTCTCAACCTTGTTGAAGGGGAGAAATCCGCATAAACCAACTGGACACGATTTAAGGAGGAGTGTTCCTCACCAAGTGTTTCGAAATGGCATATCCAGCGAGTAAGCAATCCTACAGATCGCTTGTTCCTTGGTCGAACGCAGACATGCAGGGTCTTCGTAATGGATCCGGAAAATTTTCAAACAGGTCACTTAAGACTAATTTGGAGGAAGATTGAAGTCTTTACAGATCAAAGCAAAAAGATTTTAAGAGATTTATTCGGATTTCGAATAACTCCTCTTACAAAGTTTTTTGCGAAAAGATCGAAACTATTAGTGAAACCAGCGGGCTGGTCAAAGTCCTCAAAAGGGAAAGATCAACCAGGCTGCAACCTCTCAGAAAATCTGACGGTACCTATACTGAGTCGAAAGCAGAGACTTCCATCTCATGCTTGAGTTTCACTGTCCAGGCAACCTCACGCCGTAGCTGGTATATCTCACTGATTGTGGTGACGGATGAGGCCACTAAGTATGCTGTTGCTTCCTTTGACGGCTTAAAATCACCTGGCACCGATGGTATATACACAATTGTGTTGGAAAAAGGTATAGACCAGCTGCGGGCAGTTCGGATGATAATTATCGCTGCTAGCCTGACACTGGTATACGTACTAAATCCCTGGCGAACAGTGGGTATGGCCTTTATACCGAAGATCGGATAGAACGACTACTCACTTGCCAATAGTTTCAGACCTATGAGTTTGACTTCCTTCATACTGAAGAGAATAGTCGAGCTACATGTGCGTGAAGGGGTACTTTATGAATGTATTCTCTGTCTAAGATGCAACATGCTTATCAACGGAAAAGATCCTGCGAAAGTGAGCTTTAAAATCTGGTAGGCAGAATAGAAGATATACTCCACAAGAAGGAATACGTACTGGGCATTTTCGTCGACATGCCCAATGCTGTCGAATAGGATACTGATTGCGAATGTTGACTGCGCCCAATATGTGATGAAGGGGGTAAAAATGGGTTGCTCGCAAGACGACGATCATAACCATGCTGCATGTTAGTCGACCTACTGATTAACCTTCCCAGTAAATCTAGCTCAAACGATATAGCTGTACCGTCTGTTGGATCTTTTCAAGTGATTATCTGCTCTATATATTAGGAAACTCTAGACGAGATTGACTATTTTGGCACTAGAATTTCTCTTCTCAAAACTAAGGTGGTCACAGAGATCTCACGAAGTTTATCCTGGATAACAAACTGCTCTGGACTAACCATATTACGTCTAAAGCCTCCCATCCAACAGTGTAAATGGGCTGTTGCCAAGACATGGGGCTTGTCTCTCTACGGATATGATTAAGGCGATTATATTCTATGCGTCGACTGTTTTGTGGACATGCTGTTACGAAAAAAAGACATTTCTGTGATTTACCAGACTCCAAAGACCGGTTTGTCTCGGCTGCATATGGGCTTCCTTAGCACTCTTGTCTTCGCTCTAGACGCAATGATTAATATTTATACCATGGGCTGAGGGTACAGCCATCTTCTGTTTAAAGAAAAGTGCTCTTTGGTGCAGGACGCACTGGAGCTTTGATAACCTTGTACGCCGCCTGCTTTTAGACGCTGGTCTTATTGAAATGTCGCCTGCTGCAATGAAACCAGAACACCGGCAGGAAAGGAATGTGGTCGGGTTTTCGCAGATTGTTTTAAAACGAATTTAGGATGTGGTGCTGGGGTATTTCTGGAGGACGACAATGTTGGGTTTCATTCCTCGTTAGTAGTGTGCCTCTGCGTTCTAACCGGAGATATAGACAATCCTGATGACAACGAACTACATTGCGAGATAATGGTGGAAGAGGCAAAGCATCTGCATCTATATCGACTGGCAAGCTAAACTTAAGGCCTTGCTGAGATCTCTCCCGACTTCCAAGCTAGTTTGATAATACAAGATTCAGTAAAGTTCAGAATTCACTGAGTCTTGTATCGGTCCCAGGTTACAATGGGATCACAGGAAGTGAAATCGCCGATGTACTTGCTAGGGAAGGCTTAGAGTAGAGTTTTTCAGGACTCGAACCTACTGACAGTGTGAGTGTAACTGCAGATGGCATGACTTTCTAGGTTGCTGGCAGACCAAATGAATAACCTAAGAGGTTAGCGGCTCTTCTGCTATCGCTCAGTAGGAAAGGTTGTGGGTTGCTTACTGGCATCGTAATGGGGCACTTCGCGCTTTTTTTAAGCACTTGTGGGGTGGACATACTGAGAAACTGACGACAACACTAACCTGGTGATTTTCCGGCCTACACCCACATCAGGCTGTAGGTACTCGACACTGACGTAATGGGTGCTGGTACTCTATGGACTTTATCTTTGAAGGCCTTTCCGAGCCCTTGTCTTCGAAAGACTGAGAATTTTCAGTGAAAGGATCAGTTCTCAGGCTGAGTGCTGTATTTCGACGAAGAATACCATACAACTTGCTTATGGAACTCTCTTTCGAGGTCTTTGTTTCCTAGTAATTATAACCTGCAATACCAACGTACATCAGGATTTTTCTTTCTTCAACAACTTCAAGATACAGTATCAGACACATTTTAGAAATGCTTCCTTCTTTCTGAAACGTTTGTTCCAGAGCGAACGAAACAATTCAGAAACATTTCCTTATTTCTGAAATGTTTCTGAATTGTTTCGTTCGGTATGAAACAAACGTTTCGTTCGGTCTGGACGCATCTTTAGATCCAGCACCTGTTGTTTGATTGAGCTAGCGTATTGCGCTATTTAAAAATTACAAGAATTGAGGAAGTGAGGAAATCTCTCCTGTTGTCTTATGTCAGAGTTCACTCAGACCAGCTCTTGCATCACATCCTGTCGTTTTGTGAAATTGGATGGGTGAGACAGAGTAGATACTGGAGAAATTCTACAGAAAAAAGCCTTCTTCGGATATTCAGTTCTAGAGAAAGAGAAAAAGAGACCCTAGGTATGGGATTCGCCATCAGTTATATTCCTGATAGTATGAAATACTCCAGGATACTCTCTCTGGAGTATTTGTAGCTATAAGCGCTGCACTAATAAAAGTGAAACACTGCAATGTCCCATGCAAAAGACACAAAAGTAACATCCAAACTCCTCCAAAGTCCTTAATTCCACTCTAAATGTTAGCAACCAGCTTACAGCTGTTCAATGTTAAATTTTCTTTGCACGTAATAAGCAAGTTATCTTTGTATACGAATACTTTAATAACCCATTTCAAAACGATGATGTTCGATGGAAAGAAAAGATCGAAACTTGACCGCTTAATATTGTATCTCATATTTCGCACATTTCACAGAAAAAAACGGGAATGAATAAAACAATTTTAGAATCGACCTTATAAGCAATAAAATTGAAGGAACCCTCTTTCTTATAGCAAACACCATCCATCTTCACAATGTTTATCTCCTCCAGACCATGATACTCGTATTTCCTCTGGACCACAAATCTGGGGCAAAGTATTAACAAAACCTACTCACATTATATTTCTTTATCAACAAATTCTCCAAGTCCATTAACCTACGATTATGTTCAATGCATCCAAGTAACCTTGAGTAAAGTATAAAAGGGGATGTTCTAAAACACCACATTTTGACGAATATCCCACCCATGAGCTTAGGGCCAGGGACAAGTCGTAATATTTGTTAGATGCCGAAAAAGCCCAGCATGTCTTTATCAATAAATGTAAAACCAATTAGTTGCGGTTTACTCATCCCCTTTGAGTAAAACCTTTATGACAGACATAAGCACCAACTACGAATTCGGAGATTAGGCAGCTAACACATGCCATTTTTGTTTTTTTTTTCTTGTGGATTACAGGTCTTGTCAACTTTTATTGTACTTTCCATTTTTATCACTTTGTCCATTCTTCCGTGTGGAGCCTGTTTATTACAATGCATAATATTTATTTATACGGTCAGGGGCTGCTATTGTAGGCCTATACTTATGAACGTGTACAAAAATAGAACATTCAGGCTCCAACGGCGGATACCTCGGAAATGTGCTGAGGGATGTCATGGACTTGAAAAAAATCCGTACACATCTGGGTATTTGCCCGGGGAATGCGTGACTGAGCAGAAAGTTTTATGCAAGCGTTTCATGCACGCGTGGAGCAAGAGTAGGACCAGCGACAAGGCCAAGAGCAGGAACAGGATTCAACCCTAATCCAGAAAACAAGTTGCTGATGAACTCGGAATAAATAATAATAGCACATTCGCTACTCGGTCGCATTGTTTGTGGTGATTATTTGCAAGGACCTACGACGACCGATGATTGTTGTGTTTATATCATAGAATGGAAACAATGGCTATGGTGTCAGAGAAGGATTTTCACATTTATCCTGCCAAACGGAATACTTTGTCTTCAGTCTTCGGTATGCTATTTTCAGTGTTCTGCTTTCATAAGTTATTGGATACGAGCCATAAGCACAACAAGACAGATTTTTACTCCGCCAAACGAACTGACAGATAGCGAAGGCGGAACCCTGAACTGGATCTTTTATGCCGTCGAGGCATGCAATGTTTCGGATTTTTATATGCAGGGTAGGTATTTTAGGGTTGAGATGAATCGAGAATCGCTTTATTTGTCCATCAAATGAGAAATCCTTGGGATAAAGATATTATGTGACTGACGTTGAATCGCCCGTCCTCTGCCGAGTTGCGGTTTCGCTTTACTTGGAAGTGATGATGGTGTTTGTTTGTTTTTTTTTTTTTAAATTTGGTTTATGCAAATGCCAATTGACGGGGCCGATTTATTAATACTTAAACACGAATTAGTTGACAGGGCAAGGGTCTCTAGCCAGACCTTTTCCTGAAAATTTAGAGCGATGAAACGACAAGTCATAAAGGTCTCTGTGCGGTTGCTTTTTTAGAGCCGAATTTTATTGTATGCTATTGTTTCGAGGGGGTTGAAAATAATGAAGAATCCTTCTTTCTGAAGCAGGGATTATGGTTGCTACCAATTTATTTTTATTATTTTCTTTTTCTTCTTTTTGAAACATCATTTACACAATTTATCTGAGGTTTTGTTTTGTTTTGGGTATTTTTGTTTTTTTGTTATCTTTCAGGATACTTTGTTAAGGATCTGAGACCGAAGTGAAAATTTTATTTCTAAACGTTTTCTGTTTACAGGAAGTCTCTTGAAATTGGTGAATAAATGGAGATAAGAATTCAGGGAAATATGTCTTTGTTACAATTTCAAACTAAATGAACACTTGTGGAGCAATATTTGAGAGAATTCTTCAAGCAATGTGGGTCAACTGTGATTTAGGGACACTGAAAAGAATTTGCTCGTTTTTCCTTGAAGTCTTTGGCAGTCTAAGATGAGTGCCGTGTGATGATGAATATTTACCTTTGTTATATTTACGAATGTGAAAGGATGTGTGGAATGTCACAAAATTTGTTTTGAAGATATCCACAGATAGCTGAATCCTTCTTCTGTGGCATTCAACTTAGTGTTCTGTGTGTAACATCCTAAAGAAGTTAAAAATCTATGTTAGGTGCTCGAAAATAATTGCTCTGATTTAACTGACAAGAAACTTGAAAAATAAAAATTGTTCCAAATGCAACCCAAAGATTGCCCATCGTAATACCAAGAAAGTTGTGGTTAAGAAATATACCCTGGTGCATCACTAAGTTCAGGGGAAAAAGAACAGGTTAATGCTCTGACACGTAGGGCAATTTAATACCGACTCTGTTCCATATTTCGCCTTCATTCGAGTCAAAGATTTTAACAAGATGATGACCCTGGAATGTATTAGATTTTGGAAAAAGCTGTGGAATTACTGGAATTCGTGGCCAAGAACTCCAAAGCGCTGGCTATGTTATTTTGTGGAGTAAAATCCCCTTATATGAATAAAGGTCCCGACAGGAAAGTGGTTGTTCACCGTGGACTTTTTCAAATCAAAAGCAATCCATGACCAGGATTCCAGTGAAGGTAGGGAAACATAGAGTCTCCCAAAACTCCTACAATGCTTCTGGGATCTGAGTATTAAGTACTGAGTCAATGGTATATATAGCATGCCGGTAGCTGTGGATTGGCTGAAAAGGCGATTGTGGAAGCTCAGAATATAAAGACTTATGTTATCAAACAAACCAAGTTTACAGTCTGCATTGAGACAAGTATGAATTGTCAAGAGAATAACACGACCACGACGATAGGCTACTAAATCTAATGTAAAATAAGTGCAAATATATAGAAGAAATCCCTCTTTGACTTCCTTGTCATGACGGGAGGGCTTAACAGTCAATAACTCTTAGGCTCCGAATAGTGTCAAAGGCTTCCAAAGTAGATGAAAATGGTTAAAACTATCAAGGTGACCGTAAAGGATTATATTCCAGGTGGTACTCGCAATAGCCCCAACAAACATACTAAAAAGAAACTCCTGCCGATTTAGATGCTGACCTAGGAGCTGCTGGACCACTTGAATCCAATAACTCCTGGGGCTTTTTCTATGACATGTTCGTAGATTGGGCTGAAGTTAGGCAAGGAAAATCGGAGAGGCCCTGCCTGTTGCGGTTAAACTCCATCAGAGTAAACCAGTGGTTGGTAAGAGTGCTGTTTTCGACGACGTGTCTCGGGAAAAGTGGAACGCTCTCTAAAAGAGACACACTCTGAACGACTACTGTCTGAGGGGAATTGAAGCGTATTAGAAAACGTACAATTCAAAGAGACGACGAATGTTGGCGAACAACCAAGTGCTAAAAGTCTAACCATTTAAGTGGCGAAAGAGAAGAAGAACAGTTCGACGGAAGTGACACTCCATGAAAACGACCAACTTCTCGGAGCTGAAACCGCCCTCTGTTCTTTCGACCCGAAGAAGAAAGTTTCTGGCAAGACAAGATTGGAGTGATTACACATCGAAGCAAAAAGAATATAAGAAGCCAATTTGGATATTCTTCTGCGAAATGATCGAAACTTTCTGTGAAACCAAAGGGAGAAATTGACAACACTGGATTCACCCAGAAAATCTGATAGCACCTACACTGAGTCAAAAGCGAAGACCACCCGTCACATGCTACAGGCTCACTTTCCAGGTAACATAATCAGAACCAAGCTCATAACCAGCTCCGATTAACGAAGCTGCTAGTGAGCTGAATAGCACAAAACGCCGTAGCTGGTATATCTCACCAGTTGTGGAGACGGATGAGGCCATTAGATATGCTATTGATTCGTTTGATGGGTTCAAGTCGCCTGGCACCGATGGCATTTACCTAGTTATGTTACTAAATATAGAAGCATAGACTAGCTTCATGATAACATACCGTAATGCATACCAGAACCCTCGCGAAGAACCCTCTATACCCAAAATCGGAAAAACAACACACTCGCTAAGATTTTCAGACCTATAACTCTGACTTCCTTCATACTGAAGGGCATGGAGAGAATGGTCGAAATCCATGTGTGCAAGACTGCTTTGAGGATGCATCCTCTGTATAAAGATCTGGCGAGGCAAGAAGGAATACGCGTTAGGCATTTTCATCCACATTGATGGTGCTTTCGACAAAGTAACTTTTAACAGCATATGTAACCGACAACACAGCATAGCTTCATGGCTAAAAGCGAGAGTGGTGAATAAAACACTGATTGCGGATGCTGACTGCGGCCAATATGGAGTGGCGGCGGCAAACAGAGGTTACTCGCAAGACGACTGCTATTGTGTATGTTGGTCGACTCTGTACCGTCTTTTGGATCGTGTCTAGCGACTGTCTGCTCTAAAGTACAGCCTACCATAGACATGATCAACGTTTGGTGCACTAGAAATTGACCCTCAGTTAATCCTCTCAGAACTGAGGTTACTCTCTGTACGAGAAGGAGGAAGCTGTCTGGTCTGCTTAAAGGCATCACCATCCAATTCTCCAAAGATCATAGGTGCTTCCCTAGAACGCTTGAGTCTACTCTAGATGGACTGATGAATCTCCCTCACTTTGATGTTTACATATATCACGGGCTGCACTCTCGAAGCCGTCTTCTGTTTAAGAGAAGTGTTCTTTGTTGCAACATGCACTGGAGCTTTGATGTTCTTGCACGACGAATGCCATTCGACTTTGGTCTTATGGAAATGCCGTCTGCTACAAAGAAATCAGAACACCTGTTACTGCACAGGCATGGGATATCTTCGGCCGGAATCTAAGTCAAGAAAGGAATATAATCAAGTTTTCTCAGATGGTTCTAAAACCAATTTAGGATGTGGTGTTGTTGTTTTTATGGAGGACGGCAATGTTAGATTTCTTGTCAGGCAAGACTCAGAGGAGCGTTTTTCAGGTCCCGAACCTACGTTAGGTCTGCCTGCATCCTCGGTTAAGGAGTTCATTGAGAGTTGGGTACAACATTAGATGACGTGACGCTCCAGGTTGCAGGCAGACCAAGCAAATGGTTTTCGACGTCTGTAAGAAGTCAGCGACTTCTCTGCTGTCCCTCAGCTGGACAAATTGTAGGCTGCTTATTGGCATGGTGACGGAGCACTTAAACATACTGGGCATAAATGGTACCACAATCTGTTACGGTTGCTGTGAAAGTGATGACGATCTTTTTTCTCTGCGATTCGGTTTACTTTCGCATCAGGCTGCAGGTGCTCGGCGTTGACGTGGTTGGTTCTAGTACTAAGTTCTAATTCTATCAAAAGGAACTTACAGAGATAACAATGAACTAGTTTTTTGTCTATATGCTTTGTTGTAACCGAAATAAAGCAGAATATTTTGAACACACGTCCAACAGTAATCTGACGTTCTTAAATCGAATAATGAACAGCTTTTTTAAAAATGGAAGATGGCTTTGAGTGCCATCAAATACAGGAAAATTCATCAATGCGTCTAGAGATTTATCAGGCATGTTACGTAATGCCGAGACAGACCGATCTTCCAAGGTAGAAGCAGAATTTACAAATCGTCGCGAAAGCTTGTTTCACCAGACAGCTGACGCAATGGGTGATTATCACCATTGCACACAATCACTTTGCCAAAAGTTCCATGCCATTGACAGAAAGTCGACATCGCCTGAAAGTTTTTCGGCGTGGCGTGCATAGTTCAAAGAAATTTATTAGTTAAGTTCCAGAAATTAAGCACGGGAAGTCTCAGACTCCTGCTTTTCGTAAAGGGCACAGACTCAGTTTGAAGGGGATTGACTGAAGGCGCATTTCTACTGAACCAATCGTCGTTCTAGTCTAGAGCTGTCTAGGATAGTCCCTAGACATGAACCAGAAGACAGTGCAGGTCTTCAGATCGTTAGCTGTGAGTTAATCAGCATGCATCATAGTACTGTTTGCCCCCGCTTTCATGTATTAGGTCCCATGTTGTCTGGACGAGTTACACATGCCGAAATCTGCGTCTTCGAAAGCACTCTCAGATTCAAGTGTGCCTTAATTCTACCCGTCACTTTTACCGTCACACCTTTATATGAACAACAGCGTATTTTAGATAGAGGATGCGTTTGCAACGCAATTTTGCGAAAATTATGCCCGAAAAGAGTAATAAAGAAATTTTATTTACAAATCTACATTCGTTTCGAAAGGCGTATTTCTACAAGCACATTAATTTTTTTATATAATTTATATAAACTGTATTTCTTACATAAACCATTTTACCGGCAAAGCGCCGTGCTTATCGGCAGGTGGATATATTCAATAACACATAATTTAACAGTGAGCTTTCAAATTTCAATTGGAAAAAGTTTACTTAAAGAAAGAGAAAAAAAAATTAATTTGCATCAATAGGAAATAAAAGTGCATCAACAAACTGGGCATAAATCAAACAGTAATTGTTTTATAAGTTTTTTTCTTTTTTTATAATTTTGTAATTCTTTTATATTTTGCGGTATTGTATTAACCGTTTTAGGCACTACATAACGAAGTTCTCTTGTGAGTGAAAATTTTGTTGGTGCACTGTTTCATATTGTTGTAAGGGCATAACACCTACAGCAATTTGATCCGGTAAATCAATGTCAGAACTTTCACTTCGCAGCCTTGCTTAGCATCGTCGGTGTTTGTGTTTTCTGTGTTTGTCTGTGATTATGACTAGGGAATTCAGGGTCGACGTAGCCAATATACGCGGGCTAAAAAGTAATCACTTTTCTGCGTAAGTAAGTAAGTAAGTACACACCAGCTGTTTTGTCACTTAGTGAAACACAGGTAGATCCCCGTCCACACCTCTCAGATCATTCTTATCTGAAGCTACCTGGCTACGAACTAGTGCCATTATTCTTCTCTCACCGTGGTCTCGCCATTTACGTGCGTAGTGATGTAGCTTACCAAACTCCACCACAATGTGATCCATGTTCCAATCCGGAATTCAACTTCATGTGGTTAAAATTATATCTCCATAAGCAAATTATCCACTACTGCTTTATTTACAGAAGCCCCAAACTGGACAGCAATTCGACTTTTAGCGAGTTTGATGCGCTGACTGACTCCATTCAAAGAATTGTATCCCTGTATCCTCATACTGAAATCGTTATTACGGGCGACTTCAATATACACAACTCTGGGTGGCTTCGACATTCAGATAACACCCGAAGGACTGTGTGTTGAGATCTTCGCTGCGGAAAACAACCTAACGCAGTTTGTAAATGAGCCCACGCGAATACCAGACGTTGATAGTCATACCGCCAACACCCTGGACTTGTTTTTAACTTCTCACCCTGATAAGTACACCAATTATGTGCTCTTCCCTCTAGGCTCGTCGGACCACTGTGTTATATCAGCTAATTTCTCGTATACTGACCACACAGTTAGAGAAAAGATTCCTAAAAGAACCGTATGGCAATACGAGAAAGCCAACTGGAGCGGACTTAACAGCTTCTTTACGAATTTTAACTGGTCGTTATGTTTCCTCGATAACGACGTGTATTCCGCTGCTGATATGATTACAGACACCATTCTCTTTGGAATTATGTCCTTTATTCCTCATCGGATAAAAGGTATCAAACCAAAAGAAAAGACATGGTACGGCTCGAGCTGTAAAGAGGCCGTCAGGGTTAGAGAAATATTTTTTCGGGCCTTCAAGACCAACCCGACAGAGGAAAACCGAAAAAAGTTCAAATGAGCCACAAAACGACTGCAACGCCTTTCTTAAGCGTGTGAAATTCCAATACGACCTAAAACTGAGGCATAAAATACTGCAATGTCCCAAAGGCAGTAAACATTTTTGGTCGTTCGTCAAAAACATTAGAAATTTCGCCTCATCCTCCATCCCAACGCTCATTTACAATGACATTCCAGCTGTCAGCTCTTTGGACAAGGCCAATCTGCATGCTGCACACTTTGCGGCCAGCTCAACACTCCCAGATTGTGCTTTGTCTCCGCCTACACTTGAGTGCGTCGAATCTTCAATGGGACGAATCTACTTTCGCACTCGTGTAGTGGCAAGAGTACTTAAAGATCTCAACACACATAAATTCGCTGGTCCAGATGGTATATCTCGCCTTTTCTGAAGAGGTGTTCTTCCACGCTAGCAAAACCACTGCGTAAGCTTTTTCATCAATCCTACTCTTTAGGACACTTCCCGAGCAGATGGAAAACAGCATTTGTCCAGCCCGTCCCTAAAAAAGGCGAATCATCTTCTCTCTCCTCCTACAGACCCATTGCACGTCCCTTCTTTCCAAGTTCATGGAAACACTGATAAATCGTCAGCTCATGAAATATCTCGAAGCACGAAAACTTCTCAATGACCAGCAGTACGGTTTTCGTAGCAACAGGTCCACTGGTGATTTGATGGCATGTCTCACCGAAAAGTGGAACCAAAGCGTACATCAATCTGGGGAAAGCAAGATAGTTGCACTTGATTTGACAGAGTTTGGCATCAGGCTCTTTTGTCGAAAATGCGTGCATTTGGGATCGACGACTCTCTTCTTCAATGGATTAGAAATTACCTTTCAGAACGTTCAATTCAAGTTGTTTTGGACGGTTTCAAGTCTGATATTCACAAAATAAATGCTGATGTGCCCCAGGGCTCTGTTCTGTCTCCGACACTCTTTTTAGTTTTCATTAATGATCTCTTGACTGCTACTTCTAATCCAATATATTCCTTTGCTGATGACAGTACTCTCTGCTTTTCATATTCGTTCCCGGACTCTCGGCCCTGCTCTTCGGCTGTAGAACGAGAACGGCAGCGTATACTAAGCTCATTAAATTCCCACATCAACAGCATAACCAATTGGGGAACTATCAGCAGAGTGGAATGTAATGCTTCCAAAACACAATGCTGTCTGCTGTCTTTAAAGCGAAATTTAAACACCCAGTCATTATCTATGAATGGCACTTCGAAAACCGAAAAACTTTCCATTCTCGGTATGTGTGTCAATGACAACTTACGTTGGAATGACCACATATTTGATGTCGCCATCAATCTGGCCTCTGATCTGGCCCCAATATATAAGGCATTCCGCCCAAAATTGGAGTACAACGCCCACATCTAGTCAGGTGCTCCTAAAACATCTCTGCACCTGCTAGATAGGATAGGATCAATAAATTTCCTTTGCCCACGCTGTGTACAATCACCTTAAGGGTACTCAAACCCCTTGAGCGCGCTTATTATACAAAAAAAAAAAAAACATATACATTGTATATCTCTGGTATCTCTAATATTCCTTTGGGCTCGTGTGTTTTGATTGTGCTGGATAGGTTTCAAAAATCGTTGGTCGTTTATATACGAGTATATTACAAGCGCAGTCATCCGCAAAATCCCACGAACATCCAGTGTTTTTAAAGATGAGTTAAATACTCTGAGATTTTTTATTAAACGATGCTGTAAGGCTGAAATTTAATTTGTATGGGTTTTTTGCAGCAGTCCCCCAAGTCAGGATGCTGTATCTAATGCGCGACTCTGCGAGCGAGTAATACACTTGCTTCATCACATTATAATTGCAAAGTCTTTTCAAATATACTATCGCAAAAATAGCACTCTTAAGTTGAAGACGCAGTGCATTAATATGTTCACCTCAAAGGAAGTGTTCGTCAATTGTTATTCCTAGATATTTTGTCCGCTGTACAATTTTAATCTCCTGGTTTCCTGCCGACAAAGGACAATTTTCGCTTCGGTGAACAATTTTAATTTCTCCGCTCCGCTTAGATGGTGTGCGAATGTGCATCACTTTCGTTTATTTCGTGTTAATTATGAGTCCATTATCATGACACCACTTCGAAACGGCATCAAACTCAGTCTGAAGATTTTTAACGGCCGTGTTAAGATCTCTATGTTTGACAACGATATATCGTCCGCAAATGCATACGCAGTACTATTTTTGAAAACCCGTAATAGTTAATTTGTAAAAAGAATTTATAAGATGGGACCAAGTTTGGATCCTTGAGGAACGCCGTACGAGCTTAATTTTTCTTGGCTTGTTTCCGTTGTCACCTTAACTCTGATTTTGAGCCAATTTGATATTATTCCCCTCACACCGATTCTGCCGAGACTCTCTATAATTTTCTCATGATATAATATGTCAAAAGCCTTGCTGCAGTCAATATAAAGTACCAGTATGTTGAGGTTTCTGTTTAGTCCTGCATTGATTGTGTTCGCAAACTCTGCTAATAGTCTGTCCATGCTTTTGTTTCTTTGGAACCCATGCTAGTTTGGATGAATAATTTGATGTTTTTCTAAGAAACCATTGAGCCTATTGACCATAATGTCATCCAAATACTTTTCAACAGCAGATAGAATAGAAATAGGCCGATAGCTTTCTACATTATTTTTAGCACCAGTCTTGTAGATTGGCCGCACTATAGCTGTTTTCATTAACCGTGGTATGTGGCCTTGTAAAGTACTTCAATTAATAATTGCTTATATAACAAGGGAAAGTAGAGGGGCGTTTAATTTTAGATCTATTGCTCTTATATTGTCAGCTCCAGGTCCTTTTTTAGTGTTCAAACGACTTAAAATTTGAAAAATTTCTTCTACTGAAGCTTCTCTTACAAATATATTTTGATATTAGTATTACATAAGTGTAAGATGGATAGGGTATTTTTAGAAAACTGATCCGCAAACTTCTCCGCAATGCCATTAAAATCGTTATTTTTTATTGAAAAGTTGTTGCATACTACTTCGTCTATTGAAAGTTTCTTTCTCCCCAATAAAACATTTTTTATGTTCCATGTTTTCCTATGATCATTTTTATTTTCGATAAATTTCTGTTTATAAAAATTAAATTTGACTGCTTGTATTTTTGCGTTAACAATATTTCGAAATTTTTTATACTCCTGCTCGTAATTTATACAACTTCGACTGTTTCTCCATCTTCTGCAAGAAGAGGGTTGTACATTCGAATTAATTCTTTCGTGATCCATGGTTTCTGTTTTCGTGTCTTTTTGGAAGTTTTTGTTTTGCTGGCTTCAGTATGTATATAATTAATTTAATCTTCTACGTTGTTTATTTTCAAAATCTCATTCCAGTTAGTTTGCTCTCTAAGCCTGTTTACTATTTCTTGATTTATCTGTAGTACAGCATTCAATTATCCATTGTTCAGTTTTTTTTGGGATCCTCTGTTGCATACAAAATGGCAAAGTGGTCGGAAAGATCTGTTTCTATTACCGCTGAATATATTTTCTGTTTTGTAAGGCTAACATACTGACCATATGTATGATGTATGAGACGTGTTTTTTTACATCAACACGGGTAGGTTGCATGATCACATTTGTAAGGCCTTTTGTAGCCATGACATCCATATATTTTAAGACTAAGGAGTTATTCTTATCTTGAACATTAACATTCATGTCACCTAATAAAATGTTCGTATTGTTTTCTTTGATCTTATCATTATGGTAATTTCATCTATTAATCTTGTAATACTTAATTTACGCCGCCTATAGATAGCATGAATATACTTTTTGTCATCCCCTTGAATTATTTCTAGATGAATTTCCTCATAGTTTTCAGGTTCAGATGGTATTTCTTGAAAATTTAAACTTTCCTTCACAAATATAACAACACAAATACGTACATAATGTATAAACGAATTAACATTAAAACACAGGGACGTGCCTCTAATCGCGCATTAATTTGATTTATTTGATAGAAGCAAACCACTTTAGATCAGTTGAAAGTGTAAAATCCGCCAGACAAGTTTAATCGCTTTCACCTTTACTAACCATCGGGTCAAACTGTTTTTTGTTATATTAATAACTCTTTTAATTTATTTATCTTTTCTTTAAATTACCTACTTTACTGTGTTCAATTCACTTCCCCGAAAATGTCAAATAAAATTTACGTACCAAACGGAATCTCTAATTGAAATTTTATCTCAACAATCTGAATATCATCTGAAGTGGAAAATTTATTGTGAAATTCTTTAAATGGGATTCACGGAGATACATAGTCAGAAGCAACAAACGCTCGAACGGAACGGTGGCGTTCAATTTTCAAATAAACTCGCTGGAACCATCAATACGATACAATTAGAATTTTTATATTTGATTTATTAAGAGATGATATTTCAGATTTATCTTAGAGCAGATAGTTGAGTGAATTTATTGAGGATAAAGTGGATGACAAATAATTATTCATCACATAAATTGCTGAGTGGAGTTTCTTCTTCTTAAGTATGCGGTCCTGGTAGGGACAGGGCTGGTAGGTATTAAATTTTTATGATTTTCAAGAAGTGAATTTGTATTTGAATTTGAATTTCAGTACAAGCCGTTGGGAGCTGGATTATTTGTTAGCAAATCTGTGGATAGATGGACTTGTTGGTAGCTTCGGGATTCCTCTGATGTACGAGTAAGCAGGGAATCTTTTTATAAAAGTAATGCTTTTGTACTTATGCAAATTAAATTGTATATCAATGCTAGATCCTTGGCCATCGATTGAAGGAAATTTTTCTTTAAATTAAGCAAATGGATAACCTCGGCGGTTAAGGGGCACATTGCTTTGGATTCAAAATATATGATTTACTCAAATTGGTTATCAATTTAGCGTTTTCACAATCAAACAAATAAAACCTGTCAGCGTTTAGGACGCCAAATAAGGGAGTTAATCAGTGCTGACATCGGTCGCTATTAAAAGTCCCAAATATCTTTAGACGCTGTCTATATTCGCGAATAAGTTATCGCGAAACACCAGAAAATGAACCTTAAAAGACTAAAAAGGGGTAAGCTACTCGTATCACTATATTTTGCCGGAAAATAAATATTGTACTACATCGTGTGTGTCGTGGAGTGCGTAGATCGTCTGATTTTACCTTTGCTCAGCGTGTTCGAAGAGTGCCTCAAATTGACTTGCAGTGATTGTATAGTGAGATTCACAGTTGGCTAGCCTACTGCGCATGTCTCTAAAATTTGCTTTCACAAAAATTCAAAACTTAACAAAATGGAAACTTAAGATCTTAAAAAACTCCTTCTCCTACGAAGTTGGGGTGTTTTTAATAGGGTATATCCAGAAGCCCTGAAATGTGCCGATGTCATACCCCTTCACACAAACGGCCCTGTCGATGACATTTGCAACAACAGGCTTATTTCTCCTCTTCCTTCATTCAGCAAAGTTTTTGAAAAAGTCAAACTGTTCGTTAGTAAGTTTCTGTTCAGAATTTTAATTCAGTCCATGGCTCAAGTGGTATTGGTGTTCGAAACCGAACCGCAACCGAAAGACATTAATTTTTTCAGTTAACTAAAATCAAGTAAGATGAGTAGATGACTGGAAAACAAAAACAAGCAATCTTCCACTAACAATTTCGTCTCCCCATTAAATGTTGGATGCCACCCATGGGGCAAAATAACCACTGACCCCTAACAACTTTCCTTCTATCCTTAACCTATTTTCCAACATAATTTAACACATGCTGAGGCATTATACAGTGGTGACAAAATGCCAATCATGTTTTTTTTTGTGTTATAAAATAGTACTGTTGTGCTAAGTTACATATTGTTTGCCACCCCTGTTTATTAAGGGTTTAGTTTTCCGTAGCAAAATTATTTGTCAGGAAGAATTAAAAATGATTTCGCAAAGACACGTTAGTTATGTGCGAGTAGAGGCAATTTAAATAGCACACCATTCTTATTTGCTGGTTTTTATCATATTGTAAGGGTTTTTGGTTATATTGATGTCTGATCAGTATATGAGGATGAGTTTTTATAACCACACAGAATATTTGAGACATTATTGTCGTGGCACACTAAGAAATTTTTATTTTCGTGGGAAAGTTTGCTCTAAAAGACTGCAGTATGGGATTGCTTGCTGGAGAGGCATATACTCGTATTTCAGCAAAATGCAGCCTCTTTTGATACTCCAAAAACAAATCTTGAAGAAAATTAGCTATAAGCTCCGTTTTTATCCCAGTTTTCCACTCTTCAGAGATTTAAGGGTTCTTCCAGTCCGTCACTTGTACTGTTATAAAGTTCTAAAGACATTTTATTTAAGATCAGGAAATCCAAACTTCAGACAAACCGCCAATTACATTTTACGTGGCAATTTATTAAATCAAGTCACTCTACCCGTTTTCGTTTCGAAACTTTTATAGTGTTTCATCCTGTCAGTTATTTAACAAACTTCCACTTTTTATTCAAGCGATTACTTCTCATCTTGGCTTTGTAAGACTTGTAAAAAATTGCCTCTTTTCCCTTGATGTTGGGAGTGTTGAAACTTTGTTTAATATTCTTCTTTGATATTTTGGTGTAATGTTTAGTTTTCATGATAAATTGTATAAACTAATTGTTAATTTTTGTTGTATGGATGATTTAATTTATGGGGCCACCGCACCCATTTCCGAGAAATGACATTATCTCTATTTTCTTTTCAAAAACACTTATGTCATTATTATTTCTTTTAATGTTAATGTAACTGGATGTTAAGAAATAAACAATAAACAATAATAATAAATAAATAAAATATTTTGTTGAGGTATTTAGTAATTTCAAGTTTTTCTGTTAGTTACATTAAGAAATATCACGAATATTGAAGTGTTCAAGGAAGAAGGTTATCATTGTTATTCACATCTATTGAAACAGGATCTGTTTAAATCAAAATGCGAGAAAAACCAAAGAACGGACCATTGTTCGTCTGTGTAAAGTGGATTCTTTCAAAACCGCACCTAAAATACAGCAAGAAATTTAACAGCAAAATCAACATTAACGTTTCTGTAAGCAGTACCTAAGTAAGTTGAGAATCTCCGAAGAGAAAAAAATTATTCGGACGCAGCACACTCTTGGACATCTTTATTATTAGTGACTGTCAAGAAGTGTTCTTTACCCAGGTTTCCGGTCCTGTTTTTTCTAAACATGACCTCATCTTGGCCACTTTTAATTTAGTCACCAGTAACAAACAATCGATTTATACATTCAGGGACTTTAAAAATCTAAATGTGGAGCAACTTGAACAAGATCTTATTTGCCTTGATTGGCATAACGTATTTTTTGAAACATCGGTCGATGCCCAAGTTGAAATTCTCCATTACGTAGTTTTACAGCTCTTCGATAAACATGTTCCTCTAAAAAGGAAAGCTGTCAAATATAATACATCAAGTGGTTTACCTCTGAAATTGTTGAGCTAAGAAACAAGCGTGATGCTGAATTCAAAAAATGGAAACCATTTCGAATTCCCGAATACTATGACAGCTATCGGTTGTTACGTAACATAGTTAACTCGAAGCTTAAAGAAGCCAAACGTCGCTATTATGCTAAGCACTTCGATCATAAACTTCCAACCAAAACACTTTGGACAAACTTACGTGAATTAGGTGTAGGTAGTAACTTGAAGTCCATGGTAGACCAGGTCGATCCTAACGAACTAAACAAAGAATTCGCTAAAGTTCAATCGAAATTGCGCCCAAATGGAAACAATATTCAAACGCCACACGCTGGCTTATTCGAATTTGGCCGAGTAGAACAAATCGACGTTGCTAGAGCTTTGCTAAAAATTAAATCTAACGCTGTTGATGTTGATAACATCCACCCAACTTTTATTAAATTAATATTACCCTATATACTTCCAGCTTTAACATATATTTTCAATAATATAATAACAAGATCCACTTTTCCGTGTGCTTGGAAGCAAGCTAAGATTATACCAATCCCAAAAAGGAAAGCATTAGGCAACTCGTCAACGGAATATAGACCTATCGCTATACTTCCATATTTGTCAAAAGTATTTGAAAAAGTAATACCCCATGAAATATCAAGTTTTCTTCAACAAGAACAAGTTCTGTGCGCCTAACAGTCTGGATTTCGGAAACACCACAGCTGCACATCAGCGATGTGACACAGCAATGCTGTGTCAGATTACATTGCAATTTCAGTTGGTGTTCCACAAGGATCCATTTTGGTCCCCTACTTTTCTCAATTTTTATTAACGACCTGCCTAAAAGCATTAAAAGTTCTAATTTTCAAATGTTTGCTGACGATATCCAGCTCTATTTAAGCTTTGAGAATGATCTTATTGATTATGCTGCTTTGAAATTTAATGATGACCTAAAACGTATCCATTGCTGGGCAGATGAAAACCTTCTGCGGCTTAACCCAAGAAAAACGAAGTGTCTTCTCATAAATAGAAACCCCTTATCTTTTATCAACGTTCCTTCAGTATACCTTGGTAATGAACCTATCGAATTTGTAAACAAAGTCAAAAATCTTGGTATTTGGTTCAATACAAAATTAACCTGGGACGACCACGTTTGCTCAGTTGTGGGAAAAATATACGGATGTCTTAGAAATCTCTCCCAAACTGAAAGCTTCACACCAATAAATACGAAGCTTATGTTGGTCAAGGCCGTGCTCATTCCTCTGATAACATATGGCTGCGAGCCAACTCGATGCGAGGGTAGAGGTAATCTGCTACATGGCCCTTATCAGGCCCATGCTGGTATTTGGTTGTCCCGTGTGGTTCAATGTACGAGCAAGCTTAATGGAAAAGATTCGGGTGTTTGAGAGGGCTTGCCTTAGGGCTTGTCTTCGCTTGTACAGAACACCAGAGTCGGAGTACAAGAAATTTAATCCTAATGAGGTCCTTTACAATAGGGCGAACCTAATACGAGTGGACAACTTCGTAATTAAGCTGACTCGAAGGCACATTGCAAGAGCAATGACCTCGATGAATAACCTGATATCTGGGGCTTACTACCCCAATTACCTTTACCACGAGAGTGTGCGATCTGACGGCTTCGTTCCAATGTCGTTGTTATACTGTAATAAAAATACTGAAAAAAAACACCGGTTTCGGTTCGATATCGAAAACTCTATTTGCAGTTTATAATGAGCCCATTTGGTGGACTGACGAGTCGAAGTTTATTCACTTTGGGTCTGATGGGAAGCTTTAAGTACGACACGGGATTAACCAGGAGTATAACCCATCGTCGTTGCTTGTGGTTATTTTTCATGGTTTAGCATGGGACCTATTTATCTATATAATAAAAAGGATATTATGGACCACACTAAATACTGGGTGATTCATTAAGCCTTGTTTTTTTTTTTTTTTAATTTATATAACACACATAAAATGAATTTGGATGGTAGAAAATTTATTGTGGCCTGAATTGCGATATCCTGTACTTTCTAGTAAAAAAATCAGTTCCGTTTTGGAAGGGTTGGCATTGAGACAACAGCTTTTTGCCCAAGTGCTGATTGTCAGAGCAACCCCCCGTTTAAAATATATTATGACTATGTCATCTGCACTTATACCCATTGTACTAAGCTTTTTGAGGATGGCACTGCCCTCCACGTTATTGAAGACTTCTTCTACATCGTGGCAGGTCGCCATCGCAAACTCACCGAAGTGTAGACAATTTCCAGACCACCTCGTTTAAGGCGGTTTCTACAGATTTGCGTTTCACATATGCATGCTGCGACTCAGTCAAAAAGCCATTACTGCATCTGTTCCTAATATAAATCTACAACAACCGCTCTAGAATGTTAAGCATAAATGATAACAGACTTATTGGTCTGAAATATTTTGCTGTTATATGCCCCTTTTTGCCAGCCCCTCCAAGCCTATTTTTAGACTGTGTCTAAGAATTTCCATAATTTTTGGATTACTACCTCCGGTGCTTTCTGTAGCATAATCGATAGAATACCATCCACACCGGGAGATTTGTACGGCTTAAAGGACTGAATTGCCCACAGTAATTTTTTCCTATTAATAAGAACACCTATCTCAACACCTAGAGAGGGATTAATGATAATGTGGATCCAGGAAAATGGATTTCCACCATCGTTACCAGAACCTGTTGGCTACTTTCAGCCCAATTTCCGTAATTTTTTTCTGAGGTAGCTAGGAACGCTGGTTTTCTTTGAAAGCATTTTACCTATCCTCAAAGCCTCGTCTGTTACCGCGATAGATTCGCAGTACTTCTGCCATAAAGCCTTCTTTGACTTTCTAACTACTTTCTACTTCAATTTTCTCTTACATTCGTAGTACTCATTCTGGTTATTCATTCATACCATCATTTTGGTTGAGCCGTTTTAGGTGTTCTGTTAGCCGGACAAGATTTCTTGAATGCCATTGTTAGTGCTTTACTAATAAGTATTTTCTACCGCTCTGTCTAAGTTAACAATATTATCGCAGGTGATTGATTGGGTATTTAGGTGAATATTTACCACTTCTGTATACTTGACCTAATCAGTCTTCCTAGGATTTCTTTGAAAACATAACCTGGTCTGAAAGTTTACATTGAAGCATATCTGTCGGTGATTCAACAGCGACGCTTAGTCGACTACTCTCCATTCCCTTATTACTAACCCTTCTGCATTTGTAGCAAGGGTGGTATCTAGCACTTCCTGCCTATTTTTCACCACAAGAGTGGGTTTATTCCCTCTATTGCAAATATTGAGGTTGGAAGATATAATGAAATCACACAAACACTCACCTCGCCGCTTCCCATTGTGTATGATGGGCGTTTGCATCACACCCCATCACCAGAATCCAATCTTTCTAACCTGGCCAAGTCCCTTAGTGTCTCCGCGATAACTATCTCTTCATTAACATGCCTTATTTCCGGTCCACAGCCTATCGTAATTCTTTTACAGTAGTTTCTTGCCGATTCTTTAACTCACTTCCATTATCGTTGAGATCAATAAATGTCCCAAGTGCCTTTTTGAAAGATCTCAAAAACTGGCTTTTCGACTTAGATGTTGTCAGTTTAGAATTTTTGCTTGACGTTCAGACATAACCCGCTCTTCAGATTTTTTGGTGAGCAGATTCTCGTTTGCAAACCTAGTTTTTTCTACCTCAAAATTGTTTTACCGAGATTAGTGCGTAAATGTTATTTTCTCTTCTCCTCCAGCAGCGTTATTTTTAACATTTAAACTATTTTACATTTTAAAATTCAAATGTCATCATTTCTTTTCGCTCTATATAATAATTATTTGTTTTTTTTCTTAAATAACTTAATGTATTTACTTAGAGTGAAAATAAACTATGAACTAAAAAAAAAACAAATTTTTGTTGAACTCAAATACGAGTACAATCTTTGAATTGTCACAAGGCTATCAATCATCGTGATGAAATTCCTCTTGTGGGGCATTGATGACAGAATTGATAACGCTGGTCTGCAACGGAATCCTCCTTCAAATAAAAATATCACGGATATGAATGTTCTAATCTGCTGAATCTATATCTGCTTTCCATTTTTTGCTCTCAAGTATATACGAGTATGTATTTATATATTTATCTAAATATTTTTTATAAATTGCTCAAAATTCAGAATTTGTTGTGTTTCGTTTTCGCGTGTCGACTTTGCGTTGTTTCCTGTCGATGAAAGAGACAAATATTGGCTGCCGAAAATATGTTACAGCAGTTGCTCACGAACTTTAAGGGGTTGGCTTCTAAGAAGTCATAAGACCATGCCATTTGCGACGCCCATGATTTGGAGTGAACCGCACAATCATGAAAACGATTGTTACGTATGTATGCCTACGACACGAGAACTTCCAAAAAAAGAGAATAAAATTACATTTCCGAACATTTCGTCTGCACGAAGACCAATTCCTCGAAGCAATGATGCTTCACCTCCAATGCCTCCTAACAGTAACGCAATGGTAAATAATCAAAACGCCTTTATCAACAGAGTCAATCGAGCAACTTCTCTGTAAATATTTCTTCACTTTTATATTCAAGTCCATCAAGACAATCTGATTTGAATGATGTCGTTCCAGATGTAGGTCTCTGAAAATCGAAGGCTCTTCTTACTTGTAGATCGAGATTAAAACAATGGAATTGGTTAGAAGAAAATACGAAAGTCACATATTTTCGTACTAGACAAGTAGACTTTATGAGTTACTTTGTGAAAGACGGGGTAGTGTTGGTGATTTTATTTTTTTGAATAATACTGAAGGACTGCTACTAGAATATATCTAACATAAAAGATAAATTTATTGATCCAACCAAAGTCAGTTTAAAGGCTGTTTTGCTTCGCAATGGCAATAAATAACCCCAGGTCCCCCTCACGAGGCACCTGCCCTTTCGACAGCACTTGTCGTTTCTTTGTGCCGTGCGTTTGCCCCACGTCTCCGTTTCGTCTTCAACTGCCCCCTTAGACGGTAGTTCTTCAGAGTGTGCCCCCTCTGGAGCCCGTTCCACCTTTTCGGTGCCCGGAACGCAATCGAAATAATCTCGGGTAGATTGTCGCTATTGCGAGTACCACCTGGAGTATAATTATTTTGGGTCACCTTCATACTTTTAACCGTTTTGCGTGTAGTTCGGATGTCGTTGACGCTTAGTTCGACGTTTCGTCTGGGTTCTTTTCAGGACCTTAGGATCCAGAACCGATTCTCAAAAACTTAACACATGCTTAGGCATTATAAGTGTATTTATAATCACTTGAGTGTTACAAAAAAAAAACATAAATAAATGCATTAATAAATCTGCATTAGACGAATGAGTTACGAGCGAAACACGATGTATTGAAAAATCGAAAGTACAAGTGATTGAAAAATGCCGCAATTGGCAACAGCAAAGTCTTCTTAGCAACTGCATTGAAATAGTTGAAGTGCCAAATGTCGCTGATAACAATGCAAATGACAAGATACAAGATACGAGTAGCTGATGAGCAATTTGATAGATACTACGTGAAAAAAGTGCAACACCAAAAAGGAAGGCGAGATATCTACAATCATCCGCTTGGGTTCTTCTGATGTCATTCTTAAGAAACGGATAATGAGCGAGAAAACGAGGAATAGAATAAACTAAAATTCGTGTGCACTTGGTATCAGCAGCGGTGGAAGAAATTCACTGAGTAATATCTGCATTAAGCCTTGTGTCAACACCCAAATACGGCCCCCCATGACAAACATACCCACTTATGCACGTGTATTTTCATACATTTTATATGGATAACGAACGATTTTACTTTCATCATCGCCAATTATACGCGAGCACTGTTAATGTAGGCAAAGGAGCAATAGAGCTGTAAATACAAGGTGATGCAAAAGTTGTCACCTGTTGGATGTAATTTTTTTTTAAGAATGAAAAACTATGGTTCTGCTTTTGGATTATGTTTATTTGATGTCTTAATTTTTTTCCCATTAAGTCGAGAAAATGATATGGCCATCGTCAGAATTAATGACCATTCGGGCCCGATTTGTGGCATTTTCCATCGCTCTTGCCAGAACTTCTGGCGATATGTCCTCGCATTTTTTACGGATATGAGGCTTATTGACATAGACTCGTGACTATGTGGTATAGAAACAAGCAAATATTGTACTTATGCGAAAGAATGAAGATGGAGAAATCATCATTATTAGATATTCTGATAGTCTTGAATTATTTTAGTGCATTTCATTCGTTGTATTTTTTTTTCTCATCATTCATTTTAAGATGAGCCTTTTTGATGATTTTTCTACCTAGTGTGAAGATATATTTTACCAATGATTCGAATTGTATAAACGAACTACTCGTTGTTCACCAGAACGTCACAAGTTTGGGAGAGAATTCTCCATTATTAATAAGTACGAGTATCTCATCTCCTACAGATTGTTTATGCCTTTGTGAGTTCCTGATTTCATTGTGGCATCTGAAGTTTGGATATACGATATGGAAAAAAGCGAATATCATCTTCCGGGTTTCAAGATTTATCAAAATGAAGCATATGCAGCGGAAGGTGTCGGTTGATGAATGCGAAGATTGTGTTGTGCGGAAATTAGATTTCCTGAGTTTCGATCAATTTGGAAGAGTTTTCTGATTTTTTGGAGAACGAAATCGCAATAAACCTCATATCTGTCGGTGATTTTTGTTAAATCAGTATCTAATTTATAAGAGAGTAATGTTACAGTAGAACACAAATGCATATAAGGTATATCATGCATACAAGTGCATAAAGCAAAACTGTTCCAAAAGTTTATCGGTCGCTTATATAAATAATGAAGGGAACATTGGCAATCGTTTTTTTTTTTTTTTCAAAAAGAAAATTTGTGGATTGTCTCAACAAAGGTTATGACCCTAGGTGCGATGTAAACAAATTACATTTTTTTTTGCATTTATTACGGTGAACCATCAAGATGAGTTCAGAGCTCTACCATCGACGTATGGAAAATTGTTGAAATATGTGTCTTAATATTAATAATCAGTTCTTATACTTTTAATTCCTAAATCTAACCGTTTGTTTCCATATTGTAACGCACAGATTTAAGATCATGTTTACATGGTGACCCTTGACTCCGTAGAGGGCAATCCTGCACTATTTTGATGTTTAAGGGTTGTAAGTGAATTGAAACACTTCTGTATTGGACACCGCATCTCTCGCGTCTTAACTCATTATTATCCGCGAAGTTCACTACTCAACGATCGAACTAATGGAAATGGAATAAGGACGGAACATTTCGGCTGTGGAATGTGACTTTCCTCGGTTTTTATATTTTATTCGCGAAATATTATCGACATGGCAAACGCAAAACTCACCATCTAAATGGACTATCCTTCGCTTTTAGACCCAGTTGGTACATAACAGCATGCTGCTCCAACCAATTGAATAGTAGGTTACCTCTAGTGTTTAGTTTACTATCTACATAATCTCCGCCGATTATGAAGTAATTCTCCTCCGATTCCAGCCTTAGGAATAGAAAAATTGTCTCGAGTTCTGAGATGGATAGTGTAGATTGAGTAACTTCAGGTGCATATTCGGAGACCATGTACAGCCACTACAGAGAGGTATGTGCACGATACATGCTTTCAGCACCTAAAACCTACGCACTACATGGCTGTACGCTGTTTTAAATCGAAAGCCTTTTTTTATGAAGATCGCAACACCACATCCTTGAATAGGGTTGGGTCGGTATCTTCGTACTATTTTATGTCATGCCTCATTTCGAAACCAAAAGTACTTGGTCTTTGAGCAACTTGAAGTGCGTGGCTCTTCGTTCGATCCTTATCAGAAAATTTACATTCAAGGCAAGAGCCTTCAGGGTTCGTTCCACCATGTTCGTACTCTTACGACTAGTCCAAGCTCGTAGCCTGTTCTCGAATCTGACGCTGTAGCTGAGCCATTTAACCCTGTATAGGGAGTAAAATAGCTAGCTATCACATGAAGCTTCCGGTACTCTAGGCTCTGTGAAAATATGCTATATTCTGATGATTTTAGGTATTGAAAGACTTTTTGAAATCGATGTATAAAACAATTGCAATATATAAGCGATGTATACCCTTGTTTTTTATTTTAAGAAATCCATACTGCTTACTTAGTAAAACTGCTTATCTTTCTAGATAATTTCGTATTGTTTTTGTTGTCACTTTTTCTTTCTGTTTGTATGTACCTGTCGACGTCGTACAATAGATGAGAACCGAGACCTGTTCAATACTCATATTGATGAGTCCAGTCATCTCTGTGCCTTATTCCATCTACTTCGGCTGACTTGTCTATTTTCAGTGAGCTAAAAATATTACTCACTTCTGCTACGGATGCTTCCTCCATATATAGTAGATTGAGCATTCTATGATGTTAGGAGATTGGATGTACAAGTATGTTTGCTCTTAACGAAGCCAAGAAATATTGTAGTGAAGATGAGAAGCAAAAGGAATCCACCTTGGCTAAGAACGGTCTGGAGTTATACATATTGGTTCAACACGAAGGCTACCCTCGATTTGGATAACTTTAAGAGTAAGATTGCCGAATCTAACAGAACTACCTTTTTCGAGAAATTGGATGCTAATCAACTTGATGATAAGAAGGAATACGAACACCGTCAAAAGGAATTAATTATTCAATTATGACTAAGTTGTACCAAAGTGCTGGTGGTGCTCCAGGAGGTATGCCTGGTTTCCCAGGTGGTGCCCCTGGTGCCGGTGCTGGTCCAATCATCGAAGAAGTCGATTAAGCTCGAGATCTTTTCACAATAAATCGTTTGTCATTCCAAGAACAACTCCAACTCTTCTAATGTTTTAACGTGCATTTCTAAGTTGTGCGTTAATTCTTCAGTTTGAAATTAGAACAAAAACAACAAAAATGAAAACAAACAACAAATAAAAATGCTCTTAAACTCGTTAGAGTTGCGCTAGGTATCTCAATTTGCTTATTTAAAACACTATTTAAATAATCCTGCAAAAGTACCAGCGAATATTGGACACATTTTATAGTAAATTGCTTTAGAATCAGTCCTTGAACCATTTTTGCCCGGTGTTCCCAAATGGGAATAACGATACCATCTGTTTTGTTTACATCGTAGTTGAAGAAATTTTGAATTTTCGCCCCGTTATCTTTGTGTACTTTGTTTCCAATATCTGTGTGAAGGTAATCGTTGCTCTGTACCGGTTGTGCACTCGTTTGAAACGTTTCAGTTCGTTCAGTTGGTCGTTTGAAATTTATTCGGATTTTCTGCAGCTGGGATGTCCGAGAAAAAGTAAATATTTCTAATACTCAACATTTTTTTTGATTTTGACTTATTTTTTGATGAGGTTGTTATTAGCAGCCTGAAAAACATGTTTGTAAAATACGCACGTCAAAATGGTGACCATACATTTACCATAAGTTATGAAGAGTTAAAATGTTTCATTGGGATACTGGTCATCTCAGGCTATATTACAGTACCTAGATGGAGAATGATGTGCGAGTCAAACACATTAAAGTTACAATAGTTTTGTAAGCAATGCAATACGTAGAAACAGATTTGAGTTTATCAAAAAGTATGCCCAATGTGCTGACAACACCAATCTCAACTACAAGTTTCCCAAAGTATCTCCTTTGATATCACTGCTAAATGAACGGTTTTTGAAAAACGCCCAACTTCAAGAAAAATTGTGTATTGATGAAAGTATGGTACCCTACTTTGGTCAACATCCGTCCAAACAATTTTTAAAAGGAAAACCAATAAGATTTGGGTACAAAATGTGGTGCGTAGGGTACTTAATCCAGTTTTACCCTTACTCAGGAAAAGATTTGAGAAGAGAAAAAAATGTCAGTCTTGGTCACATGTAGTGCTGACACTCGTACATAAACTGCCAAAAGCCCCTTATAAAATCTACTCTGATCGTTTTTTCTCCAACATTTCACTAGTAAAGATATTGAAATCCAAAGGAATGGGATACACTGGAACAATTATGTGGAATAGACTTCAGAAATGTTCACTTCCAGATAAGAAATCAGTAGAAAAAAAACCGACAGGTTCATCTGATTACATCACTGACATAAATTCTGGTTTGTTAGCCGTAGTATGGAATGATAAATGAGCAGTGTACATCATTAGAACTTGTGACCCTGCTAACCCTTCTATAACTGTGAGTAAGTGGTCACAGACTGAAAAAAAAAAATTCCCTTAGCGCGGCCTAATACGATTGCACGATACAACGAGAACATGGGTGGAGTGGATCTCGTGGACCAAAATGTGAGTGAATATCGTGTTTCAATACGTTCTAAAAAATGGTGGTGGCCTATTGTCATATACTGCATCAACGTTGCACTGCAAAATGCGTGGCAATTATACAAAAGAAACACGGGAAGTGAACCTCCAGATAACTTAGCATTTCGAAGGAAGATTGTGCAAACCTATTTAACAAAGTATGCGACTTCTCCAAGCGTAGGTGGTCGACCTAAATCATCAAAACCGTTTCTTCAGAGAACGTTGGATTCTGTAAGGTATTATGGTAGAGACCATAGGCTGCAGACTGCTCCAAAACAAGGACGGTGCGCTGTTTGTAAGAAAAATGCCCGAAAAATGTGTGAAAAATGTAAAATTACCTTGCATGAAAACTGTTTCAAATCAAATCATGTTACATAAAACTGGTTTGTATTGTAATTTCATAATTTCATGCCAATAAAAACGTTTTCTTCTTTGTAATACTATTTATTCTTGTGCAGCTACTTGAAATTTATAAGTTCGTTCAGCCTGGTGTTCCCATTTGGGACAGGACCTTCATGCACCCATTCATGCCTGGTGTTCCCATTTGGGAACAGCGCTTTTTATAAATTCTGTGCATAAAAAAGGT
Source organism: Volucella bombylans (assembly GCA_949129095.1). Taxonomy (NCBI): domain Eukaryota; kingdom Metazoa; phylum Arthropoda; class Insecta; order Diptera; family Syrphidae; genus Volucella; species Volucella bombylans. Next base: position 25,203,015 of record OX422140.1, on the reverse strand, counting down.
GTCAGTCAAGCATAAACATTATTAAGAAGTATATAAGAAGTCACTGGTAAAAGTTTCCAGTAATTGCTGATTAAAAAGAAAAACTCAAAATGGGTTAACAGTTTTATTGAACTTAAATGCAGCAGTAAATTTCATATGAGAGACAACGATTTCTCCTCTGCGCTTGAGCAATGTATCTGGAAAAGTTTCACGATGTAATCGAACACCAAATTTGTTCAAGAAATAAAGGAAACAATAATAAAATAAATTCAGGAGCTTATGGTTTTTCAAATACAAATTGATAAAAAAAGAACAATTAAAGTAGACTATAAGCTTTAACTGACCTAAATTGGTGGAAAAGTTTTAAATGTGTTGATTGAGACCAAATACACTCAAACTTGTCCTACATGTGGTGCGACACCAACGAACTTTTTACGGTTTTTGTTTGAGTTACGGAATAAGCTCTTTAGATTGTTGGATAAGACTTTTTGAATTTGTGGTTCATTTAAGTAACAAAAAAAAAAAAAAAATAATCAAAAAGTGGCAGATACGTGGTGAGAAAGATAAGCGCGCATTTTCGGAAGAAAAGAAAAAGATTCATGAATTATTTTGGCAAACAACTCGGTTTACATGTGGATAAGCCAAAAGTTCGGCGACAGCACTAATCATGGAAACACTTCACGATGTGCGTTTCAAGATCATGATGTATTTGCGGAAATTACTGGTCCCGACAAAGACCTTTTATATAATCTCAAAATAATAGTAGTATGTATGTTTATCTTGGCAACTTCCCCCAGACCTAGAAAACTTTGGATTGTGTTTTCGAACTGCCGACATTATATTCCAAAAATATCCTAGAAGCCAGATGACAACTACAGTATATAAAGTTCTTATTCACTGAAAGAGAATTATTGAAAACATGGTACTACCAATTAGATGTTTTGGGGCAATTGCATCTGCCTCCAGAAATAAAATTAGTCAAAGTAAACGGATAAGGAAGCAAAGCCGGATGAGGCTTCCCACAGAAGTTATAACTTTATTGACCTGTGACTGCGAAGCAAATAATAATTCAGCAAATGAAACTGATAGTGAAGAAGGAGAGCTTGATGAAAGCAGTTTCATTATCAATGAATCACAATATGAAGAATTGTCAAATAATTTGGAATTAAAAAATGAATAGTAATAAGTTTTACTCTTATAATTAAAATTTGATATTTAAATTCTTTTGGTGGGGGCTGACGCCAACATTTATCTGGCTTAATGCAAGCTTGATCTAACTTAAGAACTAACAGAAAGACTTAAGACTTAGGAATCAATAGAGGAGACGAGGTATGCTCAGGTTAAAATCAAAAACGTAGGAATTCGAGTTGACCTTTTGGAGGTTCGTTGGTGTACATTAAAAAAAAAAAAAAAAAAAACCTAACACTCAAGTGGGTATGAATACACTTATAATGCCTCAGCTATGTTAAGTTTTTGTAAAATGGGATAGAGAGTGAAAGAAAGATGTTTTGGCTCAGTGGTTATTTCGCTCTATGGGTGGCATCCAACATTTAATGAGGAGATTAAATTCTTAGTGGAAGTTGGCTTGTTGTTAATTTCTAATCTTAATTGTTGTTAATTTTTGTTAACTGAAAAAATGAATGTCTTTCGGACGCGGTTGGAATTCGAACACCGAACCTTCCGATTTGGAAGCCAGTCCACTACCATTTACCCACGAACGAGGAGTACGTGGGCTGGTGTGGAAGGAAATGGATTTGAAAAGGGATGCGCAGGCGATGGAACCTGAGAAAAGTCGATGAATGATAAGAATATCAGGCGTTTTTCTACCGAATTCATATTGAGAAGTTTGAGACGGTCCTGATAGTAAGGAAAAATTAAATGGTCGTCCCAAGGCAGACCACGGACAGCAAATCGAAGGAATCGATATTGAATACCCTACATTCGGGAAACATGAACTCAGTGAAATGGGGACCAATGGGAGAGAGTTGATTGCTGGGGCAGAACTGGAGTCAATGCCATTACACAGGGAGCTTATCAACTCGCACGTTTTGTTGGTTAGAAATAACCTGCGCAAAACAGAGAGCTTTAATGTCACTCAAAACTTTATACAGGCGACGTAAGGGAGTTTCCCCATTCCTGGATCTCATGGAGTCTAACTCGATTAGACCTGCAATTTGTCTATCCATGTGCATTACTTTGGATTTTATAAATTCGACTGAGTTCTGGACCGAGTTACGTAACACATACAATAACCAAGATTTTGTCCGTAATCTTTTTGACGAGTGCGTCTTGGTAGGAGTTCAGAATCGTTTAGACATTTTATTGTCAAAAGCGCATGCGAGAGTGAGTTAGTCTTGTTTAGCTCGTCACCAACGACATGAAAGGCTTTGCCACAGATGTCCTTGCAGGCTACCCAGTCAGCATTGTTGTCATCGATTATGCCATTAGCAATTCCGCAAGACATGATTCAAATTTCCAATTGGTGATGTTGCACTAAGCACACGGTTGCGTAAATAAATTACAGTGGGTGATGAAAATAACATTGATCAAAAAGTTATTCAGAAATTTAAAAATACAAGTTTATTCATCTAAATCTAAACTGTCCCCTTCAAAGTAATCGCCATCGACTGCAATATACTTATGCCAGCGCTTGATCCAATCTTCGAAACATTTTTTATATTCAGCTTTCGGTATGTCCATCAGTGATTCCTGCGATTTTAACTCGATTGAACAAAAGAAAGTCACAGGAAGCCAAATCAGGTGAATTCGGTTGCTGTTGGATGGTATGTGTTGTATTTTTCGTCAAAAAATTACGAATAATGATGGCACTGTGCGTTATCATGGTGCAAAATCCACGAGTTTCCTGCCCAGAATTCTGGTCTCTTTCAGCGAATTGCTTCACGCAAAGGTCTCATAACGCCCAAATAATACTCTTTGTTTACTGTCTGGCCTTCTGGCAAAAATTCATGATGCACTACACCGTTGTAATCCATGAAAACCGTGAGCATTACCTTCTTTTTTGACTGAAAACGACTTGGTTTTTTTGGTCTCGACTCATTTGGTGAACGCCATTCAGTTGCCTGATATCTGGATTGCGTGTCGTACTCATAAACCCACGTCTCGTCTCCAGTAATGATCCTTTTGATGAATCTCCTTTGCGATGTCAACACGATCTCTTGTTTGCATGAAATTGAGGTCTTTTGGCACCAACTTTGCTGCTACACGACGGAAAACCAAATCATTAACCAAAATATCTTGGACGGATCCATAGGCAATGTTCAAGTCCTCCGCTATCTCTCTGATGGTTAATTTGCAGTTATTGACCAACATTTCTTTTACTCCATCAATGTTTGCCACTGCGTTCATCATCTTTGATTGACTCACGATACACTGGTAAACGACCGTTTTCTTTAGAGAATCGTTGCCGAAACACTTTTCCAACATTTCCAATGTTCGCCCACCATTAAATCCATTTTTTACGCAAAATTTAATACAACTTCGTTGTTGCATCCATTTCAAAAATTATAAAAAATCGCCAACACACACAATAGTAGATGTACTCTTGGCTACGTAACTTTTGCAAGTGTTAAGCTATGATGCTAAGATTTAGAGAGAATGCCAATAACAGATTTATCAGCTTAACAAAATAAACAGAACTCAAATCGGAACAATGGTAGCGCCACACGTTGGTTATTCCGGGAACGTTTTGCTCAAGGTGGTATTACGGCTACTACGAAAGGGTTTGATTTTGAGGTTTAAATGTGAATATTAGTATTAAATATCCGTTAATATTATTTTTTAATAAATTTATGATTAATAGGATTGAAAATAAAAGAAAGTGGCAACACTTAACAAATTGTATTTTTGAAGAATCCATGTTTTTAAATGGATACTTATTTTTCACAGAATGCATGTTTTATCTCTTACGCTTTTTAACGCTTTTTAACGCTTTATTCCGAGAAGTTTCGATTGTAACGGTATCCCAATTTGTGGTTTCGATTAAAACGTTATCTGTAATATATTTGTTCTTATAATTTGTGAGCGATTAGTTTGGTGTTTCAAATATTTTATCGAATTTTTTGAATTAAGACACAGGTCAACAATGGGTGGAGGAAAAGATCTTTCGCCAGCACAAATTTCTGAAATTAAGATTCTTTTGTTGAACACTGGCTATTCTCAGAGAAAAACTGCAACCATTGTAAGAGTGGCGGAATCAACTCTGGACAAAGTAAACGAAAATGAAACTTTAACACCTAAAAGAACCGGAAGATCTGGACGTAAGCAACACCACGAGATGAACGGAGAATTATGGAAATCTGTATCCAAAATAGAAAAAAACACGCGGAGTCGTTACACACTTAATAAATAAGTCGAATCAATTTCAGATATGACAGTTCGACGTCGAGTAAAAGAAATGTGGTCTGTTACTGTCGTCCAGCAAAGAAGCTACTTTTAACAGAGGCGATGAGGAACAAATGCCTTAAATGGGCTAAGGAACATAAAGATAGGACATCCGAAGGCGGGCTTAAAGTAGGAATATGTTGTGGACTATTCAACATGGTTTTTATGGCTTAAATGAATGCTTTCTTATCATTTCTCTCTCTATCTCTTTTTTGGAGGTTTATTTTACCGACGAATCAACCGTACAGATTTTGTCGAATAAGGCTGGGTTCGTAAGGAGAAGACCCAACAAAAAGTATTTGAAAAAATGCATAGTTAAATGAGTAAAACACCCTTTGAACATAATAGTCTGGTCAATAATTAGTGGTCGTCTATACATTGTTGAAGGAATTATGCGGCAAGACCAGTATATCAAGATTTTTTCAACGAAAATGTTGCTGAAGGTGCAGGAATGCGTTCCCAATGGCGATAACACGTTCATGCACAATTCTGCACCTTATCATAAGGCAAAAAAAGTGACTGCATTTTTACAAGAAACAATTGTAAGGGTGTTGTAATGGCCGGGAAACTCTCCAGATCTTAACCCCATAGAAAATCTTTGGGAAATGATGAAGAGAATTGGGAAAGAGAAAATAACCAATAAGAGAGAGTTGATAGAACTCCTTATTGAAGTATGCCATAGAAGCGAAGATATCAAAAATAACTGTCTAAAATGCATTCAAAGTATGCTAGCAGAGTTAAGGCAGTTTTAGCATCTAACTAAACTAAACAAAATATTAATTTAAATTTTTTTTCTCTACTTTTTTTAAAATGAAATTATGTTTTTTCTTAATATACTTAATATAACTAAGGTACTATTAAAAAAAAATAAAGAAGAACAAATTGCAAACATAAAAGTTATGAGCCTATATTTTTTTAAAAAACCCTATCACAGCCAGGATAATTTGATCACCCACTGTAGTTGTGTAGGTCAGTGAGGGTATAAACATAGGTCCCTATAATTGTTTGTATTTTTTTTTATTGTTTGGGTGCAATTTACTAAAGCTGGGGCTTTACACTGAAAACAAAAGCAAACTAAAAATTGAACAGGTCAATAGGTGAATAGGGAGGACGGGAAAAACACGCCTGACTGGTTTGAGTAACATCTTTTCATGTTTATCACTACTAAATTTATTGAATTTAAACTTTTTCACATAAAGTGTCATTGCATGAAATAATTATAATATGAATAAATCATTGAACAAATGTAATCGCTGTACATAACGACCCTGCTTGCTTGTGTCATTACTGGAATTTCCGCTTATCGAATCTGCCGATTTAACGAAAAATCACTTGCGCCCACAAGGCGGATTCGATGAATGATTATTTGAGAAATATCCGCCGAAAGGGAATGACACAAGTAAGTATGCTTATACATTTATCTTATTATATTACAAATTAATAATTATTAATCTACCATTGAACGAGTTGTTATTATTATTACAACAACATAAAGGGTGAACCAACAACTAGTGTGAAAGTTTTCATTAAAGAAAACATACATTTATTGTGAAATAAATATAGAATTATAGAATATAGATATATATAGATATATAAATATAGAATATATAGAAGTTCGGTCTATAGCAATTATGAACGGAACACAACATTGTTCATGTGAACACCACGGCTTCTGTAGCAAGCGACCATCCGAAGGTCAAAATTATCGATGACTTTTTGAAGAATATGTGGCCGCAATTTCAGTTTGGATTGTATGTTTGGGATCGCGTATTGTCGCTGGGTTATTGGCATAGACCTCAGGAAGAAGTTTAAAGGTGTCAAATCGTAACGTTCTCCATTCACTGTAATTGTCTCTCCATCCTCATCTTCGAAAAATTGCGGGCCAATGATGTCACCAACTCATAATCCGCACTATACCGATGACAAATTGTCCTTGCGATCCAACATCCAGTTAACAAATCGGCGAGATGATACGAGATGCTCCAAAGGCTTAAATTGTTTTATAATTTGGATTTTATAGACGTGCAAATGAAGATCAACTTTTAACATTCGCTGTCGACGTCGTGCCATAAGTGAGGCCCAATTGTTGATTTACGTAGTTAGTTAAATGACTTATATTTATTTCAAAGAAAAAAATTTACAAATTTGCTTTACTATATAGTTTGGCCTTTTATAAGCGTCTACCAGATTGACATTAAAAATAACAAAAGAATTTGGCGCTACTTATGCTTAATACGTATCTACATACATAAATTTAAAAAAAAACGTCAGATGGCGGACCCTTTACTTAAAAACTTCCTTGGATTATGCAGTTCCTGTAGCGCAAGGCGTTCACTGCGTAGTTATTCAAGATATGGATTGCCTCCTCTATACCGAGTGCTTGAGCACCGAAGGAGTATGGGGCATTTCGCAATGAAGTGCAACACATCCTCGCGTTCCCTGAGATTGCACAATTCGTCCTTGGAATTTCGATTTATGTTGATTAGTGCTGACACTGGATTCGTTCAACTTACAAAATTGTTTTGCGCTGTACTGATTCCATTAAAATCTCCAATTAATAACAGTTCAGTTAAATTAAGATTGTTTAATAAATCTCTTAACTTATTGAAATCGCATAGCCAATTGCTATAATTTAAATATGTTGGCACTAAGTGCATCACGGTACTATTCATTTTTGCCTCCAAACATAACCTTGAACCATCCTCTCAATTGTGACCGCTGCTGCTTCGTTCAGCTGTTTGCGATAACCAACAAGTTCACCTCCGGTAGCACTCCCAATTGTTGACTTCGTCGACGAATTGCAGTGCCTGGCTGGTTTTGAACACTTTCGCTGTTTTGGTTTGTACCTGCTGTCCGAGCATGCTGATATGGAGTTTGACACGATGCCAGTTTCTTCAAAACGCTTCCCGCGAAATATGTTGACCGAAAAGTTCACGAATTTTACGAAAGGTTACTTTTACATATCGCCCATAATTCCCGTACCACTTATCGTATATTCACTGACATACTTTACAGCAAATAAAACGAATTGTATCCGTTTGTTTGCATTTATTCACTTCTATTTTTGCAGTAAGAATTCCCATCTATTGCGAAAAAGAATTTCTAGATTTTCAAATCGACATCTCCACTTTTAGAATTTTTGCCAGAAAATGTGGTCATTGGGACCATAGTGCACTGGGTCACACTTGATATTTTCTTTCAGAATACATAGCTGTACGTCTTCTGTTCTTTGCGAATCGGTTAAAGTATTTACTAATCTTAACTACTGATTTTATAAAAATCATTTTCTTTCCAACAGGAAAGCATTCCAATTAGTCCCAAGTGAAGTCATGGTTTAAGGGCAAGCAAGAAAGTTCACAGTCATTCTAAATATAAGTCATTGTCTCGTTTTTAGATTTAACCCTTATCCTGTAGACAAGGGTCAGAATTGCCCAAAATCAACAACAAAATCATTTTGCTTCTTTTTGAAAATTTTTATTTGAAATTTCTTCACATTTATTTTGTTTTAGGAAACAAATACAACTTTTATAAACTTTCATCATATTTGTTCATTTAGATTTTATGATAAGATTTTTGCAAATAACATAGGTACGTTGTATTCGCGGGTCAAAATTGCCGAATATGTTTTTTTTACTAATGTTGTTGTTAATAATTTACTTTATTATTTCTGAACACAATTTCTTTCGAAGGATGGAAACTATAAATGGTCTACGTGGCCAGGAAGAATTTTTTCGATCGGCCGTCATAGAACGGAAAACGTTATGAACACTTTCTCAGGGCTGACTCATTATTCTGTCTCTCGTGTTACTGATATAAAATTGACTTCTCATTTGTCTCTACCACCTAATATCATCGATATTATTTTCAACATGACAAAGATTGAAGGTAAATAGTGTAGTATTTCCTATAATTTTTTTAAATAGCAATTTGTGATTTTATTAGAAAGCTTATTTAGGGAAACCTGGATTAGAGTTGATGGAATCCTATATCGGAATACTTTTGTTAGGTGGAATTTTCGGATCTCATGGAGAGGCCTTAGAAAGTTTGTGGAATGAAGGCAAGGGAAGGTCATTTTTCAAGGCTACAATGAGTCTTCGAAGATTCCAAAATATTTCCAGAGTTATGCGTTTTGATAAAAAAAAGTTGTGACAGAAATGAACGAACAGTTCGCTCCAATAATGGATTTTTTTGGAATAGCTGGGATATGATGAACAGTTAGAAACACAACGTGAGAGATGTTCTTTCAAGCAATAGGTACATTTCATCAAAGCCAGGAAAAAATGGACTTAAAATATGGGCTCTATGCTATAGTCCAACAGGATTTACCTGGTCTTTGCAAGTTTAAACCAGTAAGGGTAGAAATTGTAGACCAGTACGAAATCAAGGCTATCGACCTCATAAAAGACTTGAAAGGTAGAAATATTACATGTGATAATTTCTTCACTTCACACAAATTAGGTATCGAATTGCTAAGAATAACTACCTACTGTAGTTGGAACAGTGTGGACAAATAAAACATGTTTCCCATTTCTTCTTTGATAATGACAATCATACAGCTTTTGTTATTGCAACGCAATAAAGATGTAACGGATGATGCAAATAAACCGGAAATAATAAAACATTACAATTCTAAAAAATCGGGGATAAAAAACACTTCAGACGAAGGAAGATTCTTTAGGAAGAAATGAGGGAAATCTCCCGTCGAACTTCTCTTCCACAAAGTGCTCCGGGAAGATTAGTGGTTCAACGTCAATAAAAAACCATCGACAACAACAATGCCCACATCTCTGCACCTGCTAGATAGGATTCAAAAACAGTGTGATAAAGCTCATAGCTGATACTAATATCAATCAGTTAATTGACACCCTTGAACACCGACGTAATGTCTCCTGTCTCGCTTTGTTTTGTCGCTATTTCCACCACCTGTGCTCCACTGAAATCGCCAATAGCATTCCGTCCCTTCAGATCTTCAACCGTAACACCCGTCTCGCTATGAATGTTTATTAGTATACCGTCAAGCCCACTTTCGGACGTACTCCGAAATATCTTGATTCGTTCCTAAGCGGTACAGCTCGATTATTGAATGCTCTGCCGAGCTCTTTATTTTCTAGTCACTACAACTTGCAAACATTTTACATCAATGTACAGCGATACCTCTCTTTTCTTCCTCCCCAACTTTCCTTCGCTGACGCTGTGAGCAAATATTTTAAGGGTATAATAACTACTTGAGCGCTCACTAATTGTTAAAAAAAAACATGTGTCCGAATCGCTTCAACAACAAAAAATATTCAACAAAATGTTCGAAATGTTATAATTAATTTGTAAACCCCATTCCGAACAAAAAATTATAAATGGAAGTTGTGATGCCTGAATAAAAAACGCAATGGGCTAATTTGACCAACAATAAAATGCTCGTTTTTTTTAACTACAGGATAAGGGTTAAGTTTTTAAAATTTATATTTATAGTTTTGTCCATTACGTTATAATGTTGTTTTTATGCAACAGTGTATTTTCGATATTAAGAACTCCGTGTTAGATTATTCTCTTAATGCCTGTAGTCGTTTTCATTTCTACGATATGATCGCCATGCAAGAATTTTATTGTTTTCGAACCAAACAAAGCTACAGTTGGCTGTTTTTGTTTTGGTTTTTGCTTGCCACAATAATTTTTTAAAATATGCGGTTAATTGTTCATTCACATAAATTGTTACGTAAGGATAGCCTCTCTTCTTAACGTTGGACATAATTCCGCAAACATGAGTGTTTTCTTTTGTTTTGCTTTCTCCAATTTGTTTGTAAAGCATAGAACAATATTTGTCTTTTGTTTATTTTTTCGGTTTGTGTATGTGTATATGTTTGTCATCTACTTCAGCATCTTGAATGGTAGTGTTTAAGGTAGCACATACTTCTTTTACCATTTGGTCTGCATTGTCATCGTTTGTCATTGGGATACTTGTTATTTCTATGTTTCTGTCTATTTGTTGTTGTTCCAGCTCGTTAACTTGCGTTTGTAAACTCTTAAATGTTGCATCCTTTATATCAAGTTGTTTTTTTTTTATTATTTCTTGTTTATTTCTTTTATTGGGTTAACTAGGGGATTATTGTTTTTAGACATTTCGCTCTTTACTCCATCGGTTTTTGCTGCTGTAAACTCTAGGGATCTGGCATATTCCTTTAACATCGATTTGGTTAATCGTTTGCTTATGCTAATTGAAATATTCCCGCAAATGATTGACAGTGATTTTATTGTAGAAGTTGTTGTTGGTGTCTTTGGAGAGTCTGCAATTCTGGATCAGGACAGACACTCTCATTTGATTTTTTGCTTGCGGACATTTGTATGTTACATATACGAGCCCAAGCAAAACAAACTGTGTGTCGCTGAGGTAAAATGCGAGAATTTCTTGAAATGGCATCGGAATAATAGACACTTGTACGCCAAAAGTTTAGAGTGGTTTTCGAAAACAAAGAAAAGTTCGATTGTGATGGAAAATTCAGTGCGTTACCGATTACTAAAAAACCTCTCATAAATTCTCTTAAAAATATAAAACGCATAAAAAAAAAACAATAAACATATTGTATTCAAAATTGTTTCATTTATTAGACCACAATATTGATTATTAAAAAAAATTGGATTCACTCGAAACTACCGCCGTTTGCTTTAACACAAGCTTGCAAACGGTGTGGCCATTGGGCTATAGCGACACGTACGGTTTCCATGGAGATTGTGGACGCTGTTCTGGTTAATGCTGTGTTAAGGCTTTCCAAATTTCTGTGTGAAGAAGCAGGCCATATTTTCCAATTCTGACCACAAACCATAATCCAATAGATTCAGATCTGGACTCCCCGATGGCCAATCTTCTGCTGCTATAAAGCCAGGAATATTGACTCTAAACCACTCCTGCATGGTTTTGGCTTTGTACGATGGACTCTGTCCTGTTGGAAGATCCATCTGTATCCTGTGAAAAAGATATTGGTCAAACCCTTCACAAAACTCTCTAGTACATCTTCTTGGTAAACCTTTGCACCAGTATTTACGCCCTTTTCACAGAAATGAAAGGACTTGACACCATGGTGAGAGAAACCCCCACCAAACCATTACGGAAACGGGATGATGTCCACGTTGAACCCTTGGAACAACTTTTTTCGCTTCCTTAGATGAAAGTGGCAAACATTTTGTCATTTTGTTTGTTGTTTCTTCCACGATAAAAATGTTCTCATCCATAAACAGAGTGTTTTCATGGCCATTATACGCGTGCCACAAAAGTCGCTTGCATCGGGGAAAGTTCGGCCCGTCTCATAACAAATTACTTAAGTAATCGTTGTCAAAGGGTTGTGGTTGGTGACAAATCCTCTCGTATTAGGAATATACAGGGTTCAGTACTAGGTCCAATATTGTTTTGCATATTTATTAATGACCTCCCCAATGTTTGCTCAAACGCTAGTCTTCACTTCTATGCGGATGATGCGCAAATATACGCAAACCTTGGCTGCTGTCTAGTTTTAATCCTGTTAACACGAGGCTGAGACTTGTTAAAACCTTACTTATTCCGTATATTGATTACTCATCAGCAGTGTACCGCAAACTCGACTTATCTCAGCAAAAACTTACCGTGGCATTAAATGATATGGGAAGGTATGTGTATAGGCTACGTCGACACGACCACATAACCAATTATCATATAAATATCGTTGGTTGTACGCTCCAGCAATTCTTGCATGTTAGGTGCTATATCTTCATGCACAAAATTATTCAGAACAAGTCGCCACCATACCTTTTTGAGAAACTTCAGTTCGCTCGTTCGCCTAGAACATACAGCCTTATAACTCCATCATCGAGCTATTTGAACTCCTCGCACCTTTTCTTAGTCTTTGCCACCAGACTTTGGAATTCTCTGCCCACAACAGTAAAACAAATAATTGGGGCCATACAATTTAAAAATGCTATTTTGGAGCATATTCTTTAAAAATGTAACAGCAGACTATTTCTTGTTCCTTACTATTCCCCTCCTCCACACTATCCCTTCTTTTGTATCCCTTTCCTGACTAAAGTATCTCTTAATGTTAAAATAAATACTAAAGTAATCTTGTATACCATATTATCCATAATATTAAGTACTATAAAAGACTAAGTCTTATTTGTACATCCCTAATTGAATAAATTGAAGTTGAAATTGAAATCTTTCCACCCTAATTTTTTGTAGTTAAGAAGTTAGAAGATGACCCGTGGACCAACGCAGATCATCCCGAATCAGCCTAGACATGGATTTGGTTGATACATCCGATTCTTTGGACATGATCTTCTGCGTCCTAAGTGGATTTCTCCAATTCGTTCACGCACTGCCTTTACACCCGCATTCGTACGGCCGACGCGCGAGTGACCACTTCTTGGACTGTCCTCTACTCCAGAAAATTCGCCAAAGCGAGCAATAGCCCAATAAACTAATATTTTCGATATTCCTAGTGGTTTTAGCAAGTCGAAAATTTGGCCTGAACTATTTCCGTACTTATGAAACGCTATTAACACGACTCGATTCTCTTTAACCCCTCACTCCATGTTAATAATTTGTAAACTGAAACCAAATTGACTAGTATTCTTCACTGATCAGTGCATGTGTTCTGAAAAAAAGTTAACGGTTCTATTCCCGCAAGAAGTCTTGAACGATAAGCGCTGGAATTTTGTAACAGTATTTATGACTAGGTAGAGCAAGTATTGGGTTCTAATACATGAAATGTCCGATTTTCGCTCAATCGGAAATAAGAAGTTCTCGAGTGAACATCTGTGTCAGAACGTTAAATTTTCTTTTTTTATAAAATAAAATGTTACGTGTGCTTGACGTGTGAGAACTTTACTCGTATGTTTCGTTACAAGTATCGTAATTTTTTTTAGGAATTTTTTACCATGCTATTGGCAATCCAAAGGAAGAGGCTTCGCTTCCTTTAAGAATTTAAAATGGGCAATAAAAAACATTAATGGCGCATTTGAGGATGTAGCGGTAAACGAATGCACTATATGACGTTGGGTTGAAATGTTCCGTTCGGGAGATTTCAGCCTCGAAAATGAACCACTTGGGAAGCCGGAAACTTTAATTGACGAGGATGTTTGAAGAGCAACGGTGAGTGTGGACCCAACGAAATGGGTGCGGGAGATTGTACCCCAATGGCACCTTTCTCTCATAGGAAAATTAAAGAAACTTGATAAGTGGGTACCCCATAAACTGAATGAATCCCAAAAACTACGGCGCTTACATTAAGAAATCAAACTGGACCGTTTTTGCACCGGATAGTCACCTGTGATGAAAAGTGGATACTTTATGATAATCGTAGAAGATCTGGCCACCGGTTGGATGCAGATGAAAAACCAAAACACACCCCGAATCCTGATCCTCACTCAAAAAAGGTTATGGTTACAATTTTGTCAATAGCGTGACAATGCTAGACCCCATGCCACACAAGTAACGGTGCAAAAACTGTTGCAGTTGGGATTTGAAATTCTTCCGCATCCACCGTCTCCTGATATTTCCCCAACGGATTACCATCTTTTCCGCAATCTGGAATTATTTTGCCGGCAGAAGGTCTTCTGGAACTGACAGAGACCTTTGAAGATTTCATTGCCTTAAAAAGCCAGCACTTCTACGAAAATGGAATATTTGACCTTGTATCACGTTGGAAGAATGTTATAGATGCCAACGGATTCTATTTTGATTGAATAAACATTTACGGAAAAATAATATTGGCTTTTAAATTTTTACTATAAAATTTTTACTATAAAATTTTTACTATCGGGTTTTCCAATAAGGACTTGACAACTTTTTTTTTAAGTAAAACGCAAACCATTTGAGATATTATCGGCTTGAAGTAAAATCAAAACATTTATGAATGGAACTCGACTTTATTCATATGGCCACCGCGGGCACGTTTGCAGCGGACGATTCGTTGGACCCAATTTTCAACGACTCGGTCACACATTTCGGCCGAAACGCTTTTTCGCGTTCAATGTTGGCTCTGAGCTCTTTCAATGTCGTCGGGTTGTTGGCATAAACCAATGACTTAACGTAGCTCCACAGAAAATAGTCAAGCGGCGTTAAATCGCACGAACGAGGCGGCCAATCGACTGGCCCATTTCTTGAGATAACACGCTCACCATACTTACTCTTCAATAAATCGATTGTAGCGTGTGCTGTGTGGCTTGTGATATCCTCCTGTTAAAACCACATGTCGTCCAAGTCCATATCTTCCAATTCGGGCTAAAAATAATCGGTGATCATGGCGCGATAACGCTGACGTGACGATCGTTATCGTCGACGAAAAAATATGGCCCAGTAACGCCGCCGGCATGCAAACTGCACCAAACAGTTACTTTTTGTAGATGAAGTGGTGATTCATGAAGCACATGTGGATTTTCACCCGACCAATAACGCATATTTTGCTTATTGACGAACCTATTGAGCCAAAAATGAGCTTCGTCACTGAAGATGATTTTGCGATGAAATTGATCATCTTGGCGCATCTTCTCCAGAACCCAATCGGAGAACGTACGTCACTTCAAATGGTCCATCGGCTTCAATTCTTGAGTCAGCTTGATCTTGTATGGGTGTAAACCAAGATCCTTAAGCAAAATATGCCATAATGTGGTCTGACTGATGCCCAATTCTTGAGAACGCCGTGGAATTGACTGATTGGGATCATTTGCTACGGACGCCTTCGACACTTCGACCAACCCGTTGTCTCACTGACACGGCAACATCACCCAACGAATATGTAGACTCAAATTTTTGCACTAAACTTGTTATTGCCTGTCTACTAGGGCGAGAATTACGACCAAAAATTGGAGTTAACGCTCTTAAAGTTGCAGTCGAAGAGTTTCGGTAGAAATTTTTTATAATTTGCAGACATTGCTCGTTCGTGTACTTTACCATGATGAAAATGTTGAGTTTACTGAATAAATTGACGGTGATAGTTTGATGATTAGTGAAAGAGTGCGTTCACAAATTAAATTCAAAGTTGTCAAGTCCCTATGGGAAAACCGTTTATAATTAGGCGGATATATTTATATATAGGCTTAAGATATGTATCTTTCCGATTGGTCTCGTTCAGCAGATCTACAGTGGCTTCCTTGTCCCTGCTTGGCACACGAGTCTACTGCAGCGCCACTACTTACCATCTTTTTTTTTTTTTTTTTTATAATTTACGCGCGCCTAAGGGGTTAGATACCCTTTTACTGTTGCCAGGGCGCGGGCGGAAAGGTAGAAAGGAGGAGAAAGGAAAATTGTTTTGTAGTGGTTTGAAACTCAGGTGTGTTTGGTTTCAGTATTTGCTCTCCAGGGATGGGAGTCCGAATAGGACGGAGAGTTTTTTCTTCACTCAGAGTGGAAGGTTATAATTCGCAGTAATTATTTGTGCTTGAAACTCTACAAAAGCCAAATCTACTTGTCAGTGTTATGCCTTCACACGCAGAATTTTTCTGTCTGAGTTCCAATTACACAACTGAAAAACTTGAAAGACTTGTTCATGGGCAGGATTTGAACCCAGACCCCTCCGAGTGAGAAGCGATTGCTAGTACCACTACACCATGGCCACCCCATTTGTTTAAGCGCTCGACAAATATAAAAGTTCGATTTCGACACTACCGACGAAAAATTAACCCCTTTTTGGATCTTGAACAATTAATAATTATTAATCTATTGCGTTTCATTTTTCCTCCGTGCTACCGAACTAATTTGTCACTTTCTGTCTTTTAGGTTGTTGCCTCGTACTATTAAATTCCCGGTTCCTTTCTTATGTTACGAGTACGTACGTTTTTTGTTTCTAAACACTTTTTTAAAACTTCAGTGGCTTCCTATCATTCGCACTACCAAACTCCTCACTGAGTTATTTTCTTTTCTATTCCTTTCCAACAATAAATTGTAATTTAATTTCACGAATGATTCCAGACTGCCCTCTCCTTTTCGATATCCACCATTGAAACAACAAAAATTTCGCCTAACCCAGCCACAGAAATCCTGTTTATTTTTTTTCTTTCCACTCGAACTGGACCATGAGACCACCACTTCTAAACTTCCACGACCGCTAACCCCAAAAATATGTTACATATCATCTGATATGGTACGATTTTCGTCCTGCTATGTGGATTTCCAATCCAGATCAGGAGGAAAAAAATAATAGAAAACTAAGCGAAAACTTACTTGAACTGAACTGACTTGAACATTGGCAGCCGGGTCGCTACCCTTGTACCCAGAGTAAAACTGACAAATATGGTATCCGAAGCCCAATAAGAAGTGGGTAGTATTGACCCAAGCAAAAAAATAACTAAAAACTAACGATCTAACAACATGGGGCCTGGAACGGCGATTGGCAGTCGGGTCGCTTGTGCACACAATAGAGATAACCACCATGGTTCAGTTCAGTGAAACTGAACAACCATGGTATCCGGAGGCCAGTAAAAAGTGGAAGATATTAACCTCTGAATAAATAGCCAGGTTCAAGTTCCTCAAATATTTTATGATCCGAAAACTTTTCATCAAAATGGCTCATAATATGTTCTAGAAATCATTCATCAGTGGTGCAAAATATTTTCCCTCATCCGCGGACGATTTCAGCTGAAAGATTTGTATTTACTTTTATTTAAAGAATAGAAGTGATGTGTTTGGAACTTTTAAATTATTCAAATCAATGGTGGAATGCGAAACTAAAAATAAAATAAAAATACTTCATACGGATATTGGCGGGGAATGATGTGGCCGAAAGGGTAAAGCTTTAGATAAAATGCCATGAAAATCTAAATTTTCAGCCAGAAGTATGGAATGCTTTGTGGTGGGTTATTCAAATAAGCCACCTGTATTACCCAAAGGGAAGAACGATATTAATAGTGAGAAACATAAGAATTTTGCATTCTGAGAATGTTCTTGATTCCTCAAACGTTTTATTCGACAATTTCTCAAATTTAATTATGAAAACTAATGATGAGCATATAATTTTACCAAATATACGAGTAGATTCTCCTTCTTCAGATGATGGTGATTTTAATGATGGTATTGGCCCTAAGGTATCTGCCAGTGGTGGCAAAGGAGGAGATGATACTGATAGAAATTCTGTTATTGAATATTCATTAGTAGAACATGCTGTTGTTGATTCTTCCGATAAAGACGCTGCTCTTTATGAGATTGAAAGTAATGTGGCGTGCAATACCAACCCTTTTGATTTTCAATTGTAATGCTTATACACTTTAAGATACAATATCTTATAAGATAGTGAAAAGCTGATTAAGAGCAATGAAAACTAGTAGAGTAGTTGTACCAACTTAAAACTTAACAAAAAAAAAAATAAATTTATATAGGTACAGATTTAAATTCATAATAATTATGTATTAATTGCTTGAAAAATTTATTTACAGATTTGTAGAGAAATAGATGCGTAATTCCTTTTTAAGCCTTGTTGTGCTTGTACATAAATTAGTTCTTAAATTTCGCGGTAGAGAATTCCACAATCGGACTGAATTTACGAAAAATTTACCTTCTGATGTAAGGGAAGTGTATTGGTGGTGAATTAATTGGCCAGACCTGTGCGAAGAGGCAAATCGAATCTTTTTGTATAAGTATGATGGTTGGCGTGTTACGAGAATATCCGATAGCAGGGCTAGAGTGCGAAACATGAGATAGCATGCCAAGCAAACGAGAAGAATAACTACTTACTCTGTCATATTTACGTAGCCCAAAAACATAACGTATTGTTATTAAAAGCAACATTAAGCTTTCTTCTACTGATCGAGTCACAACTACAAAAGATTTCACATCCGTAGAGTAAAATAGGAATAACCAAAGATTTAGCTAACATCAAGCTGGTTTTAGTTGGAGTAAAAGACTGTGCTACCTATAAATTATGGAACACCCCATATACCTTTCCAACGGCACCACTGATGTGATTTTGCCAAGTTAACTTGCGATTAAAAGTGACCCCAAGATTCTTTGCATCCTCAACATAATCTATTGCGGAGCTTTTCGAAAAAAAGGTGGAAAATACGAAAAATCCAGTGGTTTCTTTGATATGACTGGCACTTCGATTTCTTAGCGTTTAAAGAAAATTCTTTAAGTTCAGACCAAGGTGAAATATCCTCAAGATCTTCATTGATAGAGCAAACTCCGCTCTCAATTAAACCAAGTGAATAGCTTATATACATTTGAACATCATCAGCATACATATGTGACGAACAGTTGTTTATAATGGATGGAAGTTCATTTACATATAATGAGAACAATAGGGCGCCAAGTATAGAACCTTGAGGGACACCACTAACAGTTGGAAGAAAATCAGATACATTGTCATTGAGCTAAACTGATTGTATTCTGTTATTTAAGTAGGATGTAAGCAACTTTACTGCACCTGATGAAAAGTTATGTTGTTGAATGAGCTTTTTACATAAAATATTGTGATCATGTCAAATGTCTTGGAAAAGTCTAGGAGCACCAAGAAAGTTAATTTTTCTTCATCGAATGCTTGTCGTATATCATCAGTAACACTCAACAGGGCGTTAATACAACTGTGTTTCGCGCGAAAACCACATTGCCAATGGAATTTGACTTTATCGAGAGTATACTTTCTACCACATCAGCCTTATCGACCAACCTGAAACCGAAACTATTTATACTTTGATGATTAACATCCAGGCTCGGCAACAGCTCAGTCACACCTAGCGCGGACGAGAAGATTTCGGTTTAGGGAATTGCAATCAATGCTGTCATTACTATCTGCCAAATTAAACTTTGCCTTGCCAACACCTATGCCGCGTAAACTGTTCCACAGCTGTCGACCACTTAAGCGGGTGTTCAGCTTGCCCGCATACACACAAGATTTGGTGGAACGGATCTCCGTAACAACTTAACGTAACTTTGTTGCGAAGTGAACAGTACATTTGCCGAAGTTCTGGAAGTCGATATCGCTTCCAGCTATTGTAAGCTCTATCGCCCTGCTGCATTAAGGAACATATTTGACTGGTAAAACATGGATTACTTTTGTCCTTGATGGTCTTACTTCTCAAGGCTACGTGTGTGTCATAAAGATTTAAAATATTTGCGTTTAAGAATTCGACTTGCTCACTAGACGACGACATGTAAAAAATGTTATCCCACCATACGTTTCTACTATTCGCTTCCAACATGTTATTATCTAAGTGTCAAAAATCTCTAACTCAATTAAAATTAAAAGTTTGAAAAATCATGTTTTGAAAATGCTGGCGCAGAAAGTTGGTCGTATAAGCAGACTTTGCTTAAATCACCTACAAGAAATAAATCTAAAAGCGTCGGTGTGCCGCCGGGAAAGTGAATGGGAGTACTAACATTTACTGGTGGTAAGTTGAACATTATCATATCAGTCAATTAAAGATTAGGAGATTTATGTTGAAATCTCCACTAAGAATTATATTAGAGGACGCCAACGACATTTCCTCCAAAAAAGTTAGAAAGAGAGACAAGTTAATATATTTGTTGTTGTTAATATTTTTTTGCCTATATATTGCACCTAAACGTTTTACCTTCATCACCTATTAAGTCAACCAATAAGTATTCTATCTCACTATCTGGAGAGTGTGTACACCTCGGCTTATGCTTGATTGAATTCCGGACATAGATTGCAAGACCACCTGTCAGAACGATAGACACGATAACCCATTAAGCAGCAGGAAGTATCATTCAAATCACTCGCAAATCATGTTTCAGAGACACAGATAACGTAGACATTAGAACCCTCAAATAAATCGCAAAACTCGCCAATTTTTGGTAATAAACTTTGAGCTGGCTACTTAGAACTCGAATTATAGAACGCAGTGCTCTGTCTGGATTTTGCTGATTATTTGTCATCGTATTACGAGAAAAAAAAATTTAATTGGTGCACAACAAGATTAGAAAGGATTACAATTTATGAATATGGATAAGAAGAGAGAAAAGAAAAAAAGAGCGAATAAGTTTAATACAATTAATTTCCAAAATAAAATTCAATTAAATTGTATTTTTAATTCAAACAGAAAAGCAAAAAAAATAATACATTATACGTGAAAAGTTTTGAAAGCGCTTGTGTATTAATTATGTAGTCTGGCAACTTTTTCTAAGCTCGCGATGCAGTCAACTAATACAGCTGATTGGTTTGGATGACGTTTCACAAATACAGCTCCTCGTGTAGTAAACACAGAAAAAAGTTGTTTACGTTTCTTCAAGTGCAAAGCATTTTTAAGAATGGATCGGTTATGTTGTGATAAACTCTCCCGTATGTACTAATATTTACATACGGGAGAGTTTATTGTCGTGGTATCAAAGCCGATATCTTTTATGCAAAGTGGTTGATTGCTAGTCGTATTTTTACGATAGCAGTTCAGCGGTATTCTGAGTGGTCAGTTGTTTTATCATAAAGAAGTCATTTAAGTTATTGTACTCGGCGGAAGCTTTAGCCTGTGATTTTTTAAGATCTGTTAGTTCAGTTTTAATAGAAACAATATCGGAATTCGAATTTAAGTGTGAGGATTCCAGGTGCGTTACTCGATTGTTTATTTCGCATAGACTAGATTTATTTGACTTAATACAACCTTAGAAACTAGGATTTAAAAACTAGTAAAAATTAAGGTTTAGCAAAATCTAGGACTTATCACTAGGGCTTAAAGTTAGGGATGGTGAAGGACATCGAATTTGAGGGAGAGAGTGCTGCGATTAAGATCGAAAACGGAAAGGTTGGAGTTTACCTTACGCAGCAGATGGGAGATTGGTTCATTAGAGCCATATGTAGTGCCGTTGATTGGTAGATAAAAGAGACGGGGGCAAAGTACATTTCGAGGATTAGTGTAAAAGAAAATGAAGTTCTGAAAAGACGCACAATCAACGGAGCCTGAGAGCAGTCGCCCCTTAGTTTGTCAATAGTCCTCAGAGATTCCGCCTCTGATATGCTGGGTTTTACGCGGCCATCACAGTGAAAATTCTGGTTTGACGACGAGTGCCGGTAAGCACATGCTGCTAAACAAGATGATTACAAAGCGGTGGTGCATGGAAGGACTAGAGCTGGTCACGACCTGTACGAGCACAATGGAGAGACGAACACGAGCTTCTCAGGATGAAAAAGAAGGAACATGAAAAGCGCGTTGTCGAACAAATTGAGAAATACTACTCCAAGAATGAGATTCGGAAGTTTTATCAAACGGTAAAAAAAGCATGCCGCGGATACAAACCCCGGATGCAAACGCGGATACAGGCCTCGGGTAGAAACGAACAAGCGAACATCGTAATATAATCGCAGTCAATGCTGACGAGTTACAAAGAGCATTTCTGTAGACTGTATAAAGGCGATGACGAACCAAACGTCAATTTCATGCAGAATGCACCTTTCAACCTGGACGACGTAGACTAACAATTCCATCCACCCGACCTGGATGAAGTGAAAATAGCCGTATTTAAGCTTAAGTCCAACAAAGCTGCTGGAGCAGACGGCCTGATTGCAGAGCTCCAAATCGATATACATCACCTATTCACAGACTATAAGGTCGTATATGACAGCATCTACAGAGACGAGCTATACAGAGCGATGGGCACTCCTGCCAAACTAGTCAATTTATTCAAGATAACAATGAAGAATGCACGCTGTTCCATCAAGGTCAGTAAAGAACTCACCTAGACCTTTGGTGTCAAAAAAGGATTTAGGCAAGGCGATGCGGTGTCATGCGGTTTCTTTAACATCATTCTTGAAAGAAAAGTGCAATTACCTGGCATACACCGATGATATTTACATAACCGGAGGAAAGCAGCTTGATGTTAGTGGCTGTTTCGTGAGTATTGAGACTAAAATTGCGAAGATAGGTTTAACAGTCAACGAGATCAAGACCAAGTACATGCTGTCAACCAGAAAGGACACCCAACATCAACGTCTCGGACAGAATTTTGAGGTAGGTAAGGACTTTGTCCACATAGGCGCCGCTATCAATTCAGACAACGACATCAGCGCTGAGATCAAACGAAGAATAACTTTTGTCAATCGCTGCTTCTTTGGGCTAAGAAGGCTGACTAGCAAAGCCTTCTCTCTAACAGCAAATGTGATGCTATATAAAACCTTAATAATCCCAGTTCTGATTTATGGCACAGAGCCATGGACTTCTTCAAAAATGGATGAGGGTGCTCTTGGATGTTTTGAAATGGAAATTCTTCGGGTGCCTTTCGGTGCCGTCTGCTCGGACGGTTAGTGGAGGAGATACAACGAGATACAACGAGGAACTGTACGGGTTGTACAGCGTCACCAACTTAGCCTGAATAGCGAAGAACCCCAACGACTGAGATGGCTGGGACATGTAGAGCGAATTGACACCATTGCTCCGGTCCGAAAAGTCTTCAAAGTGGAAGGGGACCTCGGGCAACTTAGCGTGCACAACTGTGGGCAGCTGGCTTAAGATCGAGCAGGCTTGTTGGTTAAGGCCTAAGCCCACCCCGGAGTACGGACTATTTATTGTTATTGAATCCAAGAGAAATACCGAAAGTCGTTGTTCTTTTTTCTATACACTTGGTTCTTGGTTGAATCGTTATAGGTGATTTTTACTTGGTCGGGTGATTAGCTTCACGCAAAAACCCAAAATTGTAGGACCTGGTTTTTTCTGGTGCGGCTCAGAGGAAATAATTTGAATGTTCTGGTATCAGTACCGCATTTCGGCGGGAATATCTACGGCAAAACATTGATTCTCTAGTTTAACACCACGAACAGTGGTGAAGAACTCTTATTTAACTTAGTTCATATGGAAAGTGTTTGGCGATAAAGTAGCTCATGCTCCATCCTCGTTTACGCATATTTATCCGCCATATATCCTCCTTCCGAAGTTCAGTAATTTTGGACAGGACATTCTAATGTTGCTACTATGTTTCTTCCTCAAAACGAACACTCACAAGGTTTGCAAGCAAAGTACGATAGGGCAAGGCCAGTGCCAGGCTGATCTTAGGCCCTTTGTAAATGTCATTTTTCTAATTTAATATTTCCTAATCAGCGAACCGTGACTAATCAACCATAAAAACAATTGTCCTTTCACCAATTGAGCTTTCAAACGCCATTAATGAACTCGGTTGTAGTTTTACTCCTTCCTAGTCTAAAGTTAAAACAGCTGCATCTAAGAGACAGTTTCATTCAAATTTAAATACTTCCCTTTCATGTTAAATTTTGTGCTAGAAAACGAAAAATATCAATCACATTTCCGAAAATATCTACATCTGTAGAATGCTGACTTCTTGCGGAGTCAACAGTTTTTTTTAGATCATTCCCATTGTGTACTTGAATTTTTGCTTTGTTAAGCGCGTAATTGAGTGTAACCCACACCCAATGCAGGACCTAGAAATGTCTGGTTTTCCGGTCAATATGACTTTCCCTTTTTCTCAGATTTTTCTTTTTCGAATTGACAAAAAATTGTCTCCTTGAAGAAAATAAGAAAGGATCCAATAACGTAAGCAGAAATTGTCAAGCCTTTTGGGCAAAATTATACACAACGCTTCCATATGGAGATATATTCATATATACATCGATATGATGTTTAATTTAACAAGGGTAGCCGAGAGGGTTTCGGCCCGAGTTGGTAATAATGTTAGAATAACTTTTCCTTGGAGGAGCAAAATCAAGAAAACCCTAGAACGGACGTTTACTCCTACATCATTGGAAAGTGCGCTTCATCGTTTTTTTTAATCAAAATTCCAATCAAAAATGTTGATTGGAATGTAATTAAAAGTTGTAAATTACAGATGCCGGCTAGTGGATGTACGAGTATTTATACGTATTTAGGGCTGCTGAACACACAATAAATCTGGCAATTTGAAGATACGAATAAATAATTGAATTCCTTGGCAAACATCTAGATGTGAACGGAACCGATGCTTCCTTTTCAAATCTTTCTTTATTATTTTTTCTGTTTGAATGAATGCAAGAATGTGTTTCAGTAGTCCTGGAAAAGGACCTACGTGGTTGTGTTTTGTTTTTCTTAAGGTTATAATTTTATCTGGGAAAACCCACACTTTTTATGTATATATATGAGTGCAGTGTTTTAATATAGTGCGCACGACCTCTCGGTGGGATAAAAAATTGGAATTCGAGGTTTACGAAGGAGTAAGGTATTCAGTAATCTAAAGCTACATGTGATGACTTGTGACGGATAATGCTTCATCTTAGACTTCACATACACTCTCTTGTACACCCATATATGTAAATAATCAGTAGCCACATCGAAAATAAAGTTTCTAGAGTCAACAAAGGTATTACATATTGAGACTACAGTTGGTGGTTAGTGGACCTATGAAGGTGCTTTGAGTGCTTTGGTTTGTTGAGGTGGTCTTCAGTCTGACAGGAGAAGAACAGAGAAACGATTTTCTTCTCTATCATTCTCGTTAAGGTGTAGCTCATAATTCTTCTGTGAACTCTACAAAGTCACGGTTTTGTTGTTTTTTTTTTGTCCTCCTTGATATGTATTAGACATACATTTCACATTCTGTGTTCCTAAAAATGGCAGTACTTAACAGAAGGCATAATAGCATTTACACACACATCCAAAAACTAATTTGGGTTTTTAAAAATCTTTAGCTGACCTTGTTTACATACCAACCTCAAACATACATCATTGGAATTCGAGTCAACCACCTCATGGTACCACAGGCTCGGTGATCGCCGTGATACTGCAAATGAAGAAGGGAATATAGGGTGTCCTTAAAACCTTATGGTGAGTGACCACCAGTTTATTACCTAAGACCATAGACCAAGTAGCGCTTCGTGAAGCTCTATCTGAGGCAACAGAGGCTTAGCAGCTGTTGTACCGTACAATGCCTCGTTTCAGACAATGGTACATGTCCTGTAGGCCACCGAGTTTGAAGCGCGAATCGAGCTACTACTACCTATCACAAATAATATCAGCACCTTCGCTTCGTTTCCCAGTGATACAGGGATAGTGTCCAAGCAGAGTTGGCGGTGGTGGCACACAAGGAAGGGAAAAATCTGATTTGGGCGATCATGGTCTGAATAGGATCGGGAAAACCGGAAAATCTCCAATGCCTTGTTTTGTTAGAACGACTGACTGAACTGACTCCTTCGTGCGCGAAAAATTAAGCGTTCGGCTAAGAGTCTCATGCAAACTGGGTTCACTAGAGATGTCGCCGGAAGTGGCCGACCCTGTATTGCTCGTTGGACTAAGAATATCACTACTACTGCCGAAGACGTCCGAGAGAGTCCAAAAATGTCGATGAGACAACGTTGCACAAAATTTGGCATCAGCAAACGTTCGTTGCGTTGAATTATATTGAAATACCTGATGATGGTCCCTTATAGAGTGCAAACCGTTCACCAATTGCTGCCTGCTGACTGTAAGGTGAAGTTAACTTACTCCGATGCTCTGTTGAACCTGGTGCAAAAGAGGACGATTTCGTATCCAAAATCATACTTAGCGACGAAGCCCATTCCCACTTAAGTAGTTATGTGAATAAACAAAATGTACGTTTCAGGGATACGGAGAATCCACATGAGATGTACTAAGGGCCATTGCACGCCTCAAACTGACTGTTTGATGCAGATTTGCTGTGAAAAAGTGATTGGCTACTCTTTTTTTGTGGACACCGACGGCGTTACTGGTGAGCGCTACATACAGACGTTAAACGATTTTTTTTTGCGGCGATTTGCTGAATTGGGTCTTGAGCATTGTGAGTATTCCAGCAAGACGGAGCAACCGACATTCTTGGCGATTTAAACTGTCCCGCCAGATAGCCAGATCTGACGGCGCAAGACTTCTTCCTTTGCGGCTTTTTGAAATCTCGCGTTTACCACAACATAATACAAACCTTGTGAGTTTTGAAAGCGAACATTGAAAAAGAAATCACCAATTTGGAGACAGATGTTTTGCGACCAACAATTCAAAATGCCGTAAAACGAGAGTAAATGTACATCAACTCAGGAAGTGGTCATTAGACCAATATCATTTTCTCAACTTAATACCACCAACTCTATACTCTCAGATAAACCTTTTGTGAAAGCAGAGCCCAATTTTTTTCATTTCTAACAAGATGGCAGCCAATTCACATTCTGACATCACTTTTGCCCCACCTTGTATTTGCTGTTTAACGCCGGGAAAACGTTGAAGAAGATACTCCGGATGCTGATAAGAGAGTACTGCGATCATTTGGGGAGCCAGTATAGCTTCTACGATGGTTCTACTAAGGAGAGTGAATCAGGAATGTGAAGCCCCTACAAGATGATGAATGCTAGCATCCCGGCACGCTCGACGTAAAGAACGCATTCAACTCAGCAAGACGGGCGGACATCCAAGAGAGGCCTTGAGGCGACAAAGTATATAAGACTACCTTAAACATACTTGGTATGACACAATGGAGGGACTGAGATAGAAGCGAGTAAGGTCGTAAGTGGTCCAGGGCTTTGCGTTGTGCCCCGATATCTGGAACTTCGTGTACGATGGCTACTAAAATTCCACCGCAGGTCAGGCTGATCTGCTTGATTTGGCCTCTGATTTGGCGTCAATACATTTATAAGGCATTCATCCATTCAAAATTTAAGTAACATCTGGCCAGGTGCTTCTGTGCTTCCGATAGGAGATGCTGATATCACATTGTAAATTGATACCCTTGAACACCAACTTAATGCCTCCTGTCTCATTTTGTTCTATCGCTCATCAGTGCTCCTCCAAAATTGCCAGTAGCATTCCGTTCCATCAAACTTTCAACCGTAACATCCGTCTCACTATGAATGCCCATAAGTATATCCTCAAGATCTGGCAAGATCTTCATTCCTTGTCACTATAACCTTCAAACATTTAAGACCAACTTACATCGGCAGCTATCTTTTTTTCCTCCCTAATTTTTATTCGCCCGAGTTACGAAACATAAATACTTATACATCCCGACAAGAAGATAGCACATAGAGTTAGCAATGAGTTGGAGCACTTCTCTATTCCTTTAGTTTTGAGTAATAGTTGGATGTATTTCTTTAAATTCATAGGTGTAGAAACACTTAAATAGATTTAGCGTTATCCTGAAAACCCGAATATGTTGTGCGGCAAATTGATAGCACATTTCAATGAATTTGCATTCAGTTTACTTTGAGCCATCATAAAAGCGGATCCTTTTTGTTTTTTGTAAGAAAATAATCTGTTCATACTTTTAAGAAAAAATGCGATCTATACATCATTTAAGACAAAGTCTACATTCGA
This sequence comes from Volucella bombylans, assembly GCA_949129095.1. Taxonomy (NCBI): domain Eukaryota; kingdom Metazoa; phylum Arthropoda; class Insecta; order Diptera; family Syrphidae; genus Volucella; species Volucella bombylans. The sequence goes on along the minus strand of OX422140.1, from coordinate 25,175,442 downwards.
AACATTATATTCCAAAGTTATTGATGTATAATCGGCACTAACAAGCCACGTAAAATGCACGAAGTAGATAGCAATTTTATTATTTATTTACTTGTGATTGCTTAAAGGCAGTAAGATACAATATCTTATAAGGTTGCCTTAAGTTTATTTTACAAGAGAGAGCTAATATAAGGTTTTAGCAATGGATTTGATTTTATGAATTAATTGATATGCATAAATTAAATCTTCAGTTAGAAATTAAATTAACAAATTCACTAGAAAATACTTTTTTAACATCTTTTGAATGCCTGTTGCCTTCTGTGCTTCTTTAATGTAATGCGGTAGAGAATTCCACTGACGGACGGCATTGACAAAAAATTTACGCTTGGATGTTAAACAGGAAAAACGAGGATGAATTAATTGACAGGACCTACTCGAGGATGATATACTAATTCTTTCAAAACAGTATTGTGGCTGTAGTGTTAGCAAAATATCGGATAGTAATGCTACACTTTGAAGTTGAAGATAATTTTCCAAAGGCATACCGAGCAGACGATTAAAAAAACCAGACAATCTATCATATCTTCGTATCGCAAAGACATAGCGTACAGTGCTGTTAAACGCCACATTGAGCTTTCTTTTACTTGCATGTTTGCACCTACAAAAAATTTCACACCCGTAAATTAAAATCGGTAATACCAATCTCTTAGCAAGTAACATTCGTGTCTTAACTGGTGTAAATGACTGAGTTACCCACAAGGTAAACAATATGCCATATACTTTACCGACGAGTGAATTAATGTGATTGTCCCAAGTTAGACACTGATTGAAAATCACCCTAAGATTATTTGCAGTTTCAACATATTCGATCGGAGCGTCGCTCAACACGATCGAAGGAAAATGAGAGAGATCCATACTATTTCTTGATATTACCAGACATTTAACTGGGACCAATGTGATATCTTCTCTAAGCCTTCATTTACACAAGAAACACCATTCTCAATAAGACCGAGGGGGTGGATTAGGTACAGTTGCACGTCATCTGCATACATGTGAGATGAGCAGTTCTCGATTATAGATGAAAGCTCATTAATGTAAATCGAAAACAATAGTGGTCCTCAAATGGAACCTTGAGGGAGGCCGGTAACGTTTGGGAGAAAGTCGGATAAGCTATCACCAAACTGCACTGCTTGCTTTTTATTAGGTAGGTAGGAATAAAGTAACTTTGTGGCAGCAGCAGAGAAGTTATATTGCTGAATAAGCTTTGTACATAAAATATCATGATTAACTGCGTCAAAAGCCTTCAAGAAATCAAGCAATACCAGAAAAGTTACTTCCTCCAGGTCCAACGCCTGCCTAATATCGTCTGTGACACTTAACAAGGCTGTGATACAACTGTACTTTTCACGAAATCCAGATTGTTTTGGGGTGAGCATATTATTCGCCGTTAGGTGAGCACTAATTTGTTTTTGAAGAGTACTTTCAAACACTTTCGACAAAAAGGGCAAAATTGAAATGGGCCTAAATTCAACCCCTTTAATGTTTTCTGGAAGGGGTACGATCTTAGTCAGCTTCCATAGATCGGGATACTCGGCTGTCGTCAAAATTGTATTCAACACATAGGTTATGTCTGGTAGTACAATGGGTAAAATAATTTTTAAAAACGAGGGATGAATTTTGTCCAGACCCACAGAATTTGGCATTATAGAAAGCATACCTTCCATAACATCGGCGTGATCTACCGCTCGAAAACCAAAATCAGAATCGTCGCACTGATCCGCAAACGGAAAAGAAGTTTCTGTAGTACTCAATGGACGTAGCGAGGGCATGGAAACAATTTTTTAGAGTATTACCATCAACATCTTTAACTCGGTCGCCCCTTGACTTACCGATGCCTAAGTTGCGTAAATTATTCCACAACTGACGCCCACTTAAAGAAGTATTAAGCTGGTTAGAGTACATTTAAGATTTGACTTTTTGTATTTCTCCAGCAACTTTATTGCGTAGTGAACAATATATTCGCTTGGACTCATTAAACCGGTAACGTTTCGAGGAATTATATGCCTCATCAGGTTGCTGAATTAATAAACGGATGTGTCGGGTAAAACATGGCTTATTACTCGGTTTATTAAGCTTAGTTCTTAAGGGCACATGAGTATTATACAGGGTAGTTATGTTTTCAGTTAAAAACTGCAATTGATCATTTGATGACAATAAATGATACGTGTAATCCTAATTCCTACTTTTTCTGCACTCTTCTAGGAGTTCAAAATCAATGTTGTGGAAATCACGATATTCGATAGTTTTGCTCAGGTGATTAATGCTGAATTTCAGAGTTAAAAAGATAAGATATGCTTTGAAAAAGCAGGAGCAGAGAGCTGCTCACAACACTAACGAAAAATAAATCTAGTAGTGTTTCACCACCGTCAAAAAAGTGTGTAGGAGTGCAAGTGCTGACTGGCCTTAAGTTAAACGTTCTCATGTGTTGAGTGAAGGAATTCGGACCTAAAAGATGGCAGTTAAAATCGCATAATATTAGGGGAGCCCAACGTTATTCCCTCTAAAAGAGTAAAAAAAGGTGATAGGTTAATATCCCTATTTGGCCTATAAATTGCACCAATAAGTAGTCCACCTTCACTGCCCACCAGATCAACAAACATATACTCGATACTACTTCCACCATCAGATAAAAGCCTTGCTTTGCATTTAATTTTAGCTCTAACAAAAACCACTCCACGTGCGGTGTAAACAGAAAAAAGTTATTTACGTTTAAGTTGTATGAGGAAATGTGATTGAACACATTGTTTTGGGCCTAAAAAAAATCTTAGTGAAGCCTATTATTTATGACCTATCCTAAACCAATATGACCCCCAATTTCAAATACTTCAAATACCAGAATGCTTTATACAAATATGCCCAGCAACATAAGTAACAATCAAACAAGACAAGTTCATAACTCTCATATTCAAAATCCATCCAGATTCCCAATTGTCAACCCTCACACATTTGCAACACATTTCCCATTAAATAATCCTACACAAACATTACATTCTTATCGATACGAAACCAATAATATATTGAATATCTAACAGCAAAAATAATTCTGCCTATCATACAAACACAGGGGTTGCCTTATGAGCAATCAGTTTTTCACTAACAGACAGTTGTCACCACCGGCAGCAAAGGACACTTTAAGTGCTAATAGTTTACAGTCCCATAGAAGCAACGATCTATTTAATATTGAAAGCAACCCTAACACCCGTATGGAAAATTCTATACCCTTAATGACGGACCAAACAAATTCTTGCTATAAAACTTTAGATATCCTTGGCCATTACGATCAAGGTAGTAATACTAGCATTGTTGATGACGTAAATTTTCCATCACTCGCGTCGTAAAATCTATAGATTACCTACTCCTCATAGATACGCCTTACTCATTTGCCTATTGTCTTTGAGAATGGAAATATTTATATCAAGCCAATGCTAATCAAAAAACGTTAATCATCTTACCAGCCATTTATAAAGCATGCAATTGGTGTACTATTTCAGTTGTTGAAAATCGTCCTACCTCTTCTCAAACATTCGTCTTCCAACAACCTCCTAAAGCTACCAGCAACCCGAGTATATTCCCGCAAATAAACAAAATATTTCGGAGAAAAAAATCGAAACGACCTTCCATGTCTAAGGATCGACAGACCGAAGCTTAACCAACTAGTACTGTTCGTTGCACATCGTCGTCGCTCGAACAGATGTGGACAGGCGATTCATTTACTACAGAAACTTCGCATATGGCAGTGTGGAGCGTCTCTGGTTCAGTAGGACGGTAGGGAGCCGTGATTTGATGGATGATGCTCGGTAGCACCAGAAACTTTTGTGGCTTTCCTTCTAATTAGGGGTAACCCCATTTGGGGGCAAAGTCGGTATGCTTAATATTTTAAACTTTAAAGTGATAGTTTTTTTTTCTTAGCAGCTAGGTTTGCCATTTCATCAAAACATTATCTTCTCGAATGAGGCCCGTTTATGGCTCGGCGGCTATGTCAACAAGCAAAATTGCCATAATTGGAGCGAATACAATTCACAAGTGTTCGGCTAAGCATCAATGCATCCACAAAGACTGACTGTTTGGTGCGGTTTATTGCATGGCGGCATCATCGGCCCTTATTTCTCTCGAAATAAGGAAGGAGACACCTTTACCATCAATGGTCTCAGATATATGTTAAAGCGATGTTAACCGACTTTCTGAGAAATTTGGCGATTGGGTCATCTTACGACGAGCATTCATCAATGTCCGTCGCGATCATGCGATTTGACACCACTTGGTTATTTTCTCTAGGGCTACGTCAGGTCATCTACTATGCACAGATGGCGATGGATAACATCCTTCGTGATATTCAATGTAGAATATGCTTTGTCTACATGAACGAAATGTAGGCAACATATTCTCTGCAGGAACATATGCAAAACCCTGAACAAGTGTTTAAAAATCTTCGAGACGCAAATCTTAAAATTGAGTTGGAAAAATCGGAGTTTCTTCATAAGGAAGAATCATTTTTAGGACATAATATAACGACAGATGGTGTCAAGCCCAATCCTGACAAAATCCTATCCAATACCAACAACTTCTAGACAAATTAAGTTCTTTTTGGGACTGCTCGGTTATTACCGAAAATTTATTAAAGATTTTGCAAAACTCACAAAACCTATAAATGAATGCCTTCGAAAGGGAAAACTTATTGCTCTAGATTCTAATCACACCAGTTGCTTTGAAGCGTGCAAAAGTCTGCTGTTCAACAGATCTATCAATCTTACGAGTATATTTTGTAATAGATGATGTTTTATGCCAAAATACTATTGGGTCTGATAGATCGGTTTGCGATGTAAACCACTATCAGAACAAAATTACAGTACGATGGAAGAAGAATTGCTAGCAATTGTTTGGCCTACTACTCGTAAATATTTTCGCCTGTACTTATTTTGTAGGAAATTTCAAGTCGTAACAGTTCACAAACCTTTAACTTGGCTGTTTTCGTTGAAACACCCGAATTCAAAATTAATTTAATCAAATACAAATTTAGATGCTTTATCACGGATTAAGATCCACGCTAATGAACTAATTGAAGTTCAAGAAGATAGCAGTCATAGTAATGAAACAGAATATCTTTCCACAATTCAGTCAACCTGAGAAGATTATAGCGACGAAATACCTTTCCCGGAATGTCCAGCCAACGAACTAAACTAACACGCATACTACAGAGGGGAGTAGTATGAGTGATGAACCTACCATAGCTAAAATATTTAAAGAATGTATAAATAAAAAGGGACTAACAGCAATCCTTACGTGATAAAACTTTCCAAACTATTCAACATTTTTCAATCATGCGTATCAAATTAGTTCGAAGCACCATCTTTCTAAACGATGTAATAGAAAAGGACGAACAAGAAAAGCTTGCTCGAGACTAACATACCACGAAAAATATAATCATATAGGTATACTCGTATTAGAGACCCTAGAACATTTAAATAGAACATGAAGCACACTATAACACGTCTTATTATTAACTGTTGTGAAACATGCCATAGACATAAATATGATAGATTGCGAGAACCTCTTAAATTCGAGCTCACTGAAGAACCAAAAAAACCATTTGAGATATTATGTACATGTATTTTATATACAATATCTATTCAATACGAGCACATAAAGGAAATTTCCTGACAATACTAGACAAATTCAATAAATCCTCTTGCGTATACTTAATATCCTCAAGGAACAGTATAAATCTCATAATATCTCTTAAATATTTCTTTTCCCACCATGGCACCCAATTTAATAATCACACACACCGGAAATGAACTCTTGTCAACGCTATTTAAGGATTTTCTAAATTTGCATGACAGCGATTTACACACTACTTGAGCTAAAACATCAACATCAGGAAATTCGCAAGTAATGAGATTTCAATCTACGCTGACAGAGCTAATCAGAATTATTAAAAGCAAAAACTTTTGCAGTAAGAGAAAACACGTTGTTAAGATAATTGTACAATCAGATTGTTAGAAAACTGAAATCACTTACATAGTAATTGGTAGATATATAATTATAAGAGTACAATAGTAGAATGACTATTGAATTTTATTTTTTTTTAAATAAGAAAGATACGAGTAGGTACCGATGAACGTTGGTTTTAAATGTCTGAATGTTACAATGACTAGGAAATAGAAAGCTCGGCAGGGAATTCCACAAGCGAGTTGTTCGGCTTAGGAACGAATCACAATATTTCAGAGTATGTCCGAAAATGGGCTTGAGGGTATACTGATGAGCATTCATAGCGAGACGGATGTTACGGTTGAAGATTTGAAGGGGCGGAATGTTACTGGCAATTTCGATGGAGCAGCGATGCCAAAAATAGCGACAAAACAAAGAGACATTTCGTCGGTGTTCCAGGGTATCCATTAACTGGGTGATATTAGCATCACCTATGAGTTTTATCGCATTTTTTTGAATCCTACTAGTATCTAGCAGTTGCAGATATGTTTTAGGCGCACATAACCAGATGTGTGAATTGTACTTCAATTTTGCGCGGATGAATGCTTTATATATTGAGGCCAGATCAGAAGGAGGAAAAGTTTTTCTAAGATCGTTTGAGGAAACCGACAACTTGAATTGAACGTTCCGAAAGGTAATTTCTAATCCATTTAAGAAGAGAGGAATCGATCCAAAAAGCATGCATTTTCGACAAAAGAACCCGATGCCAAACTCTGTCAAAGGCCTTAGAAATATCAAGTGCCAGTATCTTGTCTAGCTTTCTCTGCATTCATTTTCGCCCATTGTCATCACTTTTACTGATGGGATGCCTTAGCTCTGGCAGTCTGTTTAGGTGTTAGGTGGTCTTCCAAAGTGAATACTCAGCGCTTTAATGTACGTAGGTTCTTTAACCCTATCCATCCCGGGAGAAATACTATTACTACCCTGGGGTCATGGAGACCCTAAACAATTTTTGACCCTACCTAAAAAAATAATTCAATAAAAATTATTATTTATATTTATTAAGATCATACAAAAGTTCCAATTTTAAAAAATATTTGCCACAAAGAGGATTTCGGCAACACCCACACCTTATTTTCGTCTTCCTGTCTTTTCCGAGTGGACAAATGGCACATCTTTTTTATGCAGCAACAGCAGTAGTTGACTCAACGAATGGTCGTTTCTTTTTCAAAATATCTCCAATCGGGACCTGGAGATTTGACGAGGGCCAGTGCCAAGTTTTTGAGGAAGTTTCGTCTCGTTTGTGTTTGATTTGACACCATTTTTAGAAGTACATACGAATTAACATCCACACAATCCAAAAAAATATAGCCAATGGCCAATGTTTGATTCGTCTTGAAACACTGTACCGGTAACAAAGTTGGTCCACCACATTTGTAAAGATCCACCATTTCAGGTAATTGGCATTTGGCATCAGAATCAGCTTTTGTATGCATTGTTGACAGAAAAGGGACGATTTTTTTTTGTTTGGATTTTAGCGCTTCTGTCCACCAAAACAGAAAACAAAGTAAAACAAAGTTCTTCAAAAAAAGCAAATTTTGCTGTGTTACATTCGCGATCTTTGACTTTGAGAAATGAAGGTGGAATTTCTCTTTTATTCCGATGCTACGTGTCCAAAATCGTAACCTTTTTTTGTAACAATTCTTTTGCCACCGATATAGACTTAACCAATTATCACAATTATCTCCGTCCTATTCGGACTCCCACCCCTGGAGAGCAAACATAGAAACCAAACACACCTGAGTTTCAAACCACTACAAAAACAATTTTCCTTTCTCCTCCTTCTGTCTTTCCGCCCGCGCCCTGGCAACAGTAAAAGGGTATCTAACCCCTTAGGCGCGCGTAAATTATAAAAAAAAAAAAAAAAAACAAGTCAAATTTCTGTTTGTTCAGTGGATTTTCTCTGTCAATTTCATGTTGTAATTGTGTGCAGATGAAATATTTTTGGGTGCCGAATCTTACCTAAATATACGGAATCATCTAGCATGTATGCCGTTTCGGAGTCACATAGTATCAAAATTTCATACCATATTTGTCTATTTGTCTGGTTTCCGGGGATGTACATTTTAAAAATGCAAATGCATTTCGTCCAAATTACAGCAATCCTAAGGACAATAAACTTCACTTGATACACTGACAATATAATTGAAAATCTCTCTTATTGGGGCAAGTCTGTCATTTTGTTGGCATTCCAACCTTTTAGAGCGGTCATCGAAACGCAAACAGATTGTTAGGCACTCATAAGGAGCTTGTATCATGGTGGCCCGAAAATAGCCCACACCGGAACCGTAGTAAAATGTTTTTTTGCACGATTTTGCCCATCTTTTCCTCTTAGTTTGGTAGGAACATCCAAAACACGTAGAAAATTACTTGAGGCGAAATTAGCCAGAGGGACATTGTCATCCGAGAAAAAATCATCATCACTTCGATAACTTCTATTTAGATTTGTTTTATCTTTGGAGCACGAGATTGCTGTCATTTAGCTCGAAGTTTTCGCTTTTTAGCTACTAATTCCGATAATTCTTTCGGAAAGCTTTGGTCAACTGCTTTCCTTTTTAGGACTGGGGTTGATTTCCAGACCGCTTGTTGAATTTTTGGGTGAATTCTTAAACATCATCTTCAAGTTCTGCAGTAGTTTTAAGGGTGAGAGATAAATTAAATTTTTTTATCCAGAAACTGGCTTGAAAGAGCCCAATTAGTGCGGTCATTTGTCAAGATTGTGTTTTTTTTTTCTTTTAGTATGCTGTCATCGCTCAGGGTTAAGATGATCGAAGAATGGATCATTCTTCGGATCAAACCTTTTTTGAAATTTTTTGAATTTTTTTTGACCAGGAAGCAGTTAACTAAATCTGGGGTTTTATCTGGATGTGTTGGCCAGTACGTCGACTTTCCAGTAGATATGAATTCACATCTCATATCCTGAGCCGCTTTGTATACTTTTTTGTTATTAGCCGACGTCCATCGTAAGCGTGTTGCGTGTTGAAATCTCCTCCCATAATGAAGTTTCGTTCCTGTCTTTGAATAAGATGATGAGCAATACGAGCGTTCGGATGAAATATGCTGAGGTGGGCTATAGAGAGCCGTTAGGGATATCCATTCTTCTTTTTTTTTTTTTTTAAAGAACTTAACACTCAAGTGGTTACTATTACACTTAAAATTCTTTGTTTTAAAGACCAAACTACGATACAATTGTAGCTTGAAACTCGTCTGTACTGTAAAGTCCTCTTGGCGGTGTTCAACGATTTATTTTTTATTATTACAGCACTTCCACCCCGACCTCTGTTAACTAGCTGTAGAACATAGTAAGTCTCATAGTTTCGAAATTTGATAAATGATTGCTTGCAAAATGGGTTTCAGAGACGAAGCAGGCATCAATTTTTTCTATATCCAAGACAGCCTGCGCCTCGTCTTGGTGTTGGAGTAATCCATTCGCGTTCCATAGCATAATTCTTAGATGTTTAGCCATATTTAATTTAGAGTAAGTTGTAGCCTATAAACCTTTAGGTTTTGTGAAAAATCTTGTTTATATGTATTCATTAGAAAGTTCATCGGACTTTGTCTGCGCTTTTATTGCTTTCGTTTTTAGGTAGGGTATTAGGCGTATGTGCTTGAGATGGCTTAGTTTGATCCCTTGGTAGTTTATTTCGTATTTTCTAGCTAGTTGGGTGTGCTTCTGCGCAGTTACTGCAGTTGGATTTTGCATCCTTCGCTTTGTCGCATTGTGATATCTTGTGTTGGCACATTTCGGAAGCTTAGCACAAAATTTTTTTGTGTGACTTGACAGTTCTTGCATTCCGGGATAATTTTTGAGTGCTTAGTATGTCGTATACTATGGATTCTTTGTATATCCTCTGTAGCTTTAAATATTAATATGAACATACGCATATGTTCTCTTGTTTTCCATTTTAGTTTATTGACTGCCCCAATTGCTTGAAAATCCTGTTTAATGAGGTCTGAAGTAATGAGATTAGGGACACAGGAATGATGTAGATTTTTGACAACTTTCTTGTTTATATTCGTAAGAGTACCACGAGATGCTGTAATTGGTTAACGCTTTAGTTGTTGGTCTATAGTCGTCAACTTCTGACATGTTGATTTTGTATCGTTGTTTATCAGTTTAGCCGTAAAATTACTTTTAGCGCATTCAGAAACAGCACTGTACATCTGCTGATAGCTGCTTACACCAGTGATCATGATAGGTGGAGTACGACGAGTCTTTGTTGAATTCTCATTTGCATGAGTTACTTCTTCTCCTTTTTTTTTGTTCAAATATCTTCGGTTAATCCTGACTTATAGTTTCTGGAGATGATTTTTGCTTGCCCTTTCCTTTCTTTACAATCCAATCTGTTTCAACATTCAGCTCATGTTCACCTGTAGCATATTCTAGAATTTGAAAAGAATTGGGTTTTGTGTTAGCTCGTTCATTAGCGGTGAGATTATTTCTGAGTTTCACAATCTGCAGGAATTCCGAAAGGAGCCATGGCTCTGTATAGAAATGGGAGTGTTTATCTATCTGCGCTTCTTTCTCTAGCATTTTTTGTATTGTGAATAGTTGGTTATTTGTAGTCTAAAACCACACTGACAAGGGTTAATCAGATAACTAACAAAAATCTTCAAGCGTTCATACAATACTGCAAATGGCATCTGTTTGGGTCTTGCTGACTGCACACGTTCCTTTTACTTATTCGTAAAACTTCCGAAAGTTGTTACTGGAGAATTTTCGAGAAGCATTTATGTTTGTTATTTTACTTATTTTGCGTCATTCTGAACATGATCAGTTTGGTCGATCTGGTAACCGCCCTTTTACTTTATAAATATATGTTTGATGTGAGGAAACCTTCAGCTATCTAAATCAATTAGTCCATTTCAATTAAATCTTACCCTGTTCCTTCATCTAGTGACTTTCACTTTATTGATATCCTGAATGATGAAAACAAATGTATTGTTTGAACTTGCTACTTGCCAATATATCAAATTGTCGAGGAGATCTCTCATCTAGTACCTAAGCTAATTCTTTGTGATGACTGGAATACAGACTTTCTTCATCCTTCATAAAATCCTTAATGAACTCTCTTTGTATTTCTTTTGTTTGTCAATTACGTTGAACCCACTCACTTCAAACCTAACTGTATTTCTTCCTCACTTGATGTATTTTTGAAAAGTGATGAAAGCCTTGTTAAATGTTCTAGCCAATTACCTGCCCCTAAGTTTTCACATCATGATATCGTTTATGCTACACTTGACATGTCGTGATTTTCGTTGCGTAAATGTTGAAAAATTGTTTAATGATTATTCCTTGTGTAATTGGCGTACAATTTTTTCAGCATCTGAGTTCAACAGACAAGATTAAGCCTGATAATTGCCTTGGCTCTCAACTGAGATACTAAATGCCACCAGAAGGAGGGATACTCTATACAGAAGATGAAAGCGATATGAATGCGCAAACAAGCATAGAGCCTTCAAAATATCTCGAAGTCTCGTAACAAAGTTGATTCGGTCGGCTAAATATGACTTCTACACCAGTAAATTTAAAACCAACCGATCCTCAAAATTTCTCTGGACTAAAGTGCGTAATATTACCCTCACCTACACTCACTTCTGACGAAAGTATTGACTTAGACGAACTAAACTGCAGGTTTACAGACATGACTACTACTCCATTACATTAATGCTCGTTAGATCTGTTTTATTCTCATTAACATCTACTTCATTTATCACGAATGGTCGGATATCTTAGAAGATTTTCCGCCCATTTCCCTTGCACTAGAAATGCGATACGAATTTCCATGGACATCAGGTCACAAAGTCACGATCGCCATCTAATAAATTAAATCAAAGGAATACAACGTCTATGCCTAGAAATCAGTCTGCCTCGTTCTCTGTTGCACATTCATCGTATTTAGTTTTGCTTGCCAAAATGCAAGGCCGCAATTTGGTAAGCACGTGCATACTGCTGAATTCTTGAGAATCATTAAGTGTGATAGTTTCCAAGAGTTTAAACAGTGGGATTTAGATAGATAACGTCTGAAAATTATTCCCAAGATGCAATATGCCTATCAGATCATACTTTATATCAGTGGTTCTTAACCGGTCATCCGAAATATATTAAATAAACTAGTTAGAGTTGCCCGGCTTGGCCAGTGCTCAGACTAGACCTCAACGTGTAATATATTCTTGCCAATGATGCTTTAAAGCCGGCCAAGTTGGAAAGTTGGAATGTCTTTTAAAGACCGTACATCCGAACTATTGTGACAGCCCGCGAGAATTTTTCGAAGGCAAACTAATAAATCTAAAAAAAAATGAAACTTGGATGCAGTGGAACAAGTTATGTACTCGTAACATCTGAAAAAACATTATCTGCATCGTTTGAAATATAAAAATTGATTACCAAATCCAAAAAAGCGTACACAATCGGTGATACTCTAATAAAACCTTGTACGCTGAAAGCTGCAGAAGAGCTATTAGGGCAGGAAGCTCAAAAGAAAATTCGTGATATACCACTTTCAAACGACACAGTGAAATTGCGCATTGAAAAAATGTCAAATGATATTGAAGAACAAGTTATTGACAAGATAAAATGTAGTCCTTATTTTGTGCTGCAATGTGATGAACCAACCGACGTTTCACAATGTCAATTACAATCAATTGTCAATTACTTGTGTTTATTCGATTTTTGAATGACAATAAAAAGTTTGAAGACGAGTTACTATTTTCTCAAGAACTTGAAACGACGTCGAAAGGTGCAGATGTTAGGGATGTAATAAGTCTTTATATGGTCTTGCAACGCTGACAAAAACTAAAAATCCAACTGCAATTATTCAATATTCATCGTCAAGAACTGGCAGCCAAAACGCTCCCGGAATACTTGGCTATTGCGATGAAAACTGCTACAAAAGTAGTTAACTTCATTAAAATTAGTGTACAGAACACCCATCTCTTCAAACAATTATGCTCTGATATCAATTCTGAACACGAAACTCTGCTTTTTCACACGGAAGTGCGATGGTTTTCCAAAGGAAACATGCTGTCAAGGTTGTACAAACTGAGAGAGGAAGTAAATTTCAAATACGTTTTGCTTACTTGGTAGATTTTTTTCACACAACTAAATAAATTGAACCTTCAACTGCAAAGGTAAGGAAATTTTACGTTGCAAAGCACCAGCAATATATTTTCATATAAAGATAAAATCAGTGCATTTATCGCCAAATTGAGCTATGGATCAATAAAGTCGAAAGAGACAACTATTCTGCGTTTGATACCCTGAATCAAATTATTTACGGACAGTGTGATGAGATTAAAGGAGAAGTACAAAATAATATTACACTTCATTTGGAAAACTGAAAAAGTGAATTCAATCGCTATTTTCCTGACTGCGAGGCCAACGGTACTCAGAAACTGATCCGTAATCCTTTCATTATAAACGTTTATGAGGCGCCTGATGAAATTCAAGAAGAAGTGATTGAAATGCAACACTAAAGTAACTTGTAACTAAAGTAACTAAAGTAACATTCGAGACAGGAATTAAGCATGAAGATTTTTGGAGCCAAAAGGCAATTTCTTTTCCAAAGTTTCCAGAAATTGCTATACGTCAGCTAATTTTGTTTTCATCGACAGATCTATGCGAGCAGGGATTCTCGGCTCTTCTGGTAATTAAAAACAAGCACCGAAATCGATTGGATGCCAGTGCCGACATGCGTTTGACTTTAAGTAATACTGAACCAAGGATTCAGAAGTTAGTAAAGAGTGTACAGTCAAAAAATCTCATTAACAGAATATACATACTTATCTCTATTGTCGTAAAAAAACTAAAATACTTTCGGCATTGAACAATTGTATGCGTGTTTTATTTACAGATAGAACAACCCTTTATTCATTTGCATTTACTGTATTTTACCTCTAAACAGTTGGTGGTCCATGGCAAGCCAGAAATTTTGTCAAGTGGTTCCTCAGCACTAAAAGGTTAAGAACCACTGCTTTGTAACTTGCGCGACTGTCTTATCCGCATGAAAAACATTACAGTCCGGTTAACATTTTTACAACTTTTCAATCACCACAACTATTCCACAAGCACAGTGATTACTTAATTTTTTCCAGTGACAACTCCATATTTCAAGTTTTCTTGAAGGACCGAAGGTTATTTATTGCCCCTGCGAAACAAAACAGCTTTTAAACTGACTTTGGTTGAATCAATAAATTTATCTTTTAGATATATTCTCGTAGCAGTCCTTCAGTATTATTCAAAAAAAAAAAACACCAACACCACCCCGTCTTTGACAAAGTAACATAAAGTCTACTTGCCTAGTACGAAAATATGTGACTTTCGTATTTTCTTCTAACCAATTCCATTGTTTTAATCTCGATCTATGAGTAAAAAGAGCCTTCGATTTTCAGAGACCTAAATCTCGAACGACTTCATTCAAATCAGATTGTCTTGATGGACTTGAATATAAAAGTGAAGAAATACTTACAGAGAAGTTGCTCGACTGACTCTGTTGATAAAGGCGTTTTGATTATTTACCATTGCGTGACTGTCAGGAGGCATTGGAGGTGAAGCATCATTGCTTCGAGGAATTGGTCTTCGGAATTGATGTTCGGAAATGTAATTTTATTCTTTTTTTTTTTAAGTCCTCGTGTCGTAGTCATACATAAGTAACAATCGCTTTCATGAATGTGTGGTTCACTCCAAATCATGGGCGTTGCAAATGGCATGGTCTTATGACTTCTCACAAGCCAACTCCTTAAAGTTCGTGAGCAATTTTTAATAAAAAAAAATATTAGATTAATATTAGAAATACAGCAAAAAATGGAAAGCAGATATAGATTGAGCAGATTAAACAATTTATATCCGTGATATTTTTATTTGAAGGAGGATTCGGTTGCAGACCAGCGTTATCAATTCTGTCATCAATACCCCACAAGAGGAATTTCATCACGATGATTGATAGCCTTGTGACAATTCAAACATTGTACTCGTATTTGAGTTCAACAAAAATTTGTTTTTTTTTTAGTTCATAGTTTATTTTCACTCTAAGTAAATACATTAAGTTATTTAAGAAAAAAAAACAAATAATTATTATATAGAGCGAAAAGAAATGATGATATTTGATTTTTAGTATATTTAAAATTTATTTAAACTAGTTTAAATGTTAAGAATGACGCGGCTGGAGGGACCCATACAGTAATGTAAGGAAAGGAGAAGAGAAAATAGCATTTACGCACTAATCTCGGTAAGACAATTTTGAGGTAGAAAAAATTAGGTTTGCAAACGAGAAATCTGCTCACCAAAAAATCTGAAGGGCCGGTTATGTCTGAACATCAAGCAAAAATTCTAAACTGACAACATCTACTATAAGTCGTGAAGCCAGTTTTTGAGATATCTCAAAAAGGTACTTGAGACATTTATTGATCTCAACGATAATGGAAGTGAGTTAAAGAATCGGCAAGAAACTACTGGAAATATGGCATGTTAATGAAGAGATAGTTATCTCGAAGAAACTAAAGGACTTGGCCAGGTTAGAAAGATTGAATGCTGGTGCTGGATTGTGACGCATACTCCTATCATACACAATGGGAAGCGGTGATATTAACCCTTGGGGTGAGTGTTTGTGTGATTTCATTATATCTTCCAAACTCAATATTTGAAATAGAGGGAATAAACCCACTCTTGTGGTGAAAAATAGGCAGGTGGTGCTAGATATCACCCTTTCTACAAATACAGAAGGGTTAGAAATAAGGGAATGGAAAGTAATCGACGAAGCGTCGATGTCGAATCAGCGACGGATATGCTTCAATGTAAACTTTCAGACCAGGGTATGTAGTTTTCAATTAAATCCTAGGAAGATTGGGTCAAGTATACAGAAGTGGTATGTACCTAAATACCCAATCAATCACCTACGATAATATTGTTAACTTAGACAGAGCGGTAGAAACTACATATTAGTAAGGCACTAACAATGACGTTCGAGAAAGCTTGTCCGGCTAACAGAACACTTAAAACGGCTCAACCAAAATGATGGTATGAATGAATAACCAGAATGAGTACTACGAATGTAAGAAACAATTCAAGTAGCTAGTTAGAAAGTCAAAGAAGACTTTATGGCAGAAGTACTGCGAATCTATCGCGGTAACAGACGAGGCTTTGAGGATAGGCAAAATGCTTTCAAAGGAAACCAGCTACCTCAGAAAAAAATTACGGAAATTGGGCTGAAAGTAGCCAACAGGTTCTTGTAACGATGGTGGAAATCCATTTTCCTGGATCCACATTGTCATTAATCTCTCTCTAGGTGTTGATATAGGTGTTTTTATTAATAGGAAAAAATTACGGTGGGCAATTCAGTCCTTTAAGCCGTACAAATCTCCCGGTATTGTAGTACTCCAAATAATTATGGAAATTCTTAGACACAGTCTAAAAATAGGCTTGGAGGGGTTGGCAAAAAGGGGCATATAACAGCAAAAGATTTCAGACCAATAAGTCTGTTATCATTTATGCTTAAAATTCTAGAGCGGTTGTTGTAGATTTATATTAGGAACAGATGCAGTAATGGCTTTTTGACTGAGTCGCAGCATGCATATGTGAAACGCAAATCTGTAGAAACCGCCCTAAACGAGGTGGTCTGGAAATTGTCTACACTTCGGTGAGTTTGCGATGGCGACCTACCTCGATGTAGAAGGAGTCTTCAATAACGTGGAGGGCAGTGCCATCCTCAAAAAGCTTAGTACAATGGGTATAAGTGCAGATGACGTGGTCATAATATATTTTAAGCGGGGGTTTGCTCTGACAATCAGCACTTGGGCAAAAAGCTGTGGTCTCAATGCCAACCCTTCCAAAACGGAACTGATTTTTTTACCAGAAAGTACAGGATATCGCAATTCAGGCCACAATAAAGTTTCTACCATCCAAATTCATTTTATGTGTGTTATTTAAAATTAAAAAAAAAAAAACAAGTCTTAATGAATCACCCAGTATTTAGTGTGGTCCATAATATCCTTTTTATTATATAGATAAATAGGTCCCATGCTAACCCATGAAAAATAACCACAAGCAACGACGATGGGTTATACTCCTGGTTAATCCCGTGTCGTACTTAAAGCTTCCCATCAGACCCAAAGTGAATAAACTTCGACTCGTCAGTCCACCAAATGGGCTCATTATAAACTGCAAATAGAGTTTTCGATATCGAACCGAAACCAGTGTTTTTTTTTTCAGTATTTTTATTACAGTATAACAACGACATTTATATTAGACCATTCAGATATTTAAGCTATAAATGTGATACAATTAATAAGTGATTTAATATTAAACTAAAATTATAATTCTTTCTCAATAAGTAAACTTAAAAATATTAACATCTGATTGAAATAAATTTGAGTACAAAGAGAGAGAGAGAAAAAAAAATGATAAGCTTTCTTGAACAATTAAAATAAAATATTTGTATGATGTGAAATGTATGTTCAGTATTCCTGCTATTTGTCTGCTATATGTCGAAAGAGAGTTTCACTAAAGCTACTCGTATCGAGGAGTGAATTCCAAAGGCGAATGGCGTGAACGAAAAACTGTCGTTCGGTAACTTGATAAGCAACACGAGGTACAATTAAACTTAAAGATCTACTTGAATGCGAAAACCTTAGTTTATCATATAAGTATTGGGGCTGTTGGTTGATTATGATCCTGTGTAGATATTTGATTGTGCAGTAGTCAAAATATCGGTCAAGTGTGCAACCAAGAATATTTTTGGTATAAGCCGACACATGAGCAAAACCTTTTAGGCCGTATACGTATCGCACAACATTGTTAAAAGCAATGTTGAGCTTACGTCGGGCAAAGGCGCCGGTGCAACAAAAAACTTCGCAGCCATATGTTATCAGAGGAATGAGCACGGCCTTGACCAACATAAGCTTCGTATTTATTGGTGTGAAGCTTTGAGTTTGGGAGAGATTTCCAAGACATCCGTATATTTTTCCCACAACTGAGCAAACGTGGTCGTCCCAGGTTAATTTTGTATTGAACCAAATACCAAGATTTTTGGCTTTGTTTACAAATTCGATAGGTTCATTACCGAGGTATACTGAAGGAACGTTGATAAAAGATAAGGGGTTTCTATTTATGAGAAGACACTTCGTTTGTCTTGGGTTAAGCTGCAGAAGGTTTTCATCTGCCCAGCAATGGATACGTTTTAGGTCATCATTAAATTTCAAAGCAGCATGATCAATAAGATCATTCTCAAAGCTTAAATAGAGCTGGATATCGTCAGCAAACATGTGAAAATTAGAACTTTTAATGCTTTTAGGAAGATCGTTAATAAAAATTGCGAAAAGTAGGGGACCCAAAATGGATCCTTGTGGAACACCAACTGAAATTGCAATGTAATCTGACACAGCATTGCTTACATGAACTGTTTGTTTTCTTTCAACCAGATAGGACCGTATGAGATTAGCAGCTGATGCAGAGAAATTATAGAAGTTCATCAATTTTGATACAAGTAGTTCATGATCAACGGTGTCAAAGGCCTTAGAAAAATCAAGGAGAGCGATAAGGGTGATTTGTTTTTTGTCTATTGCAACTCTTATGTCGTCGGATACTTTTAGAAGCGCTGATGTGCAGCTGTAGTGTTTCCGAAATCCAGACTGGTAGGCGCAAAGAATTTGTTCTTGTTGAAGAAAACTTGATATTTCATGGTGTATTACTTTTTCAAATACTTTTGACAAATATGGAAGTATAGCGATAGGTCTATATTCAGTTGACGAATTGCCTACTGCTTTCCTTTTTGGGATTGGTATAATCTTAGCTTTCTTCCAAGCACACGGAAAAGTGGATCTTGTTATTATATTATTGAAAATATATGTTAAAGCTGGAAGTATATAGGGTAATATTAATTTAATAAAAGTTGGGTGGATGTTATCGACACCAACAGCGTTAGATTTAATTTTTAGCAAAGCTCTAGCAACGTCGATTTGTTCTACTCGGCCAAATTCGAATAAGCCAGCGTGTGGCGTTTGAATATTGTTTCCATTTGGGCGCAATTTCGATTGAACTTTAGCGAATTCTTTGTTTAGTTCGTTAGGATCGACCTGGTCTACCATGGACTTCAAGTTACTACCTACACCTAATTCACGTAAGTTTGTCCAAAGTGTTTTGGTTGGAAGTTTATGATCGAAGTGCTTAGCATAATAGCGACGTTTGGCTTCTTTAATCTTCGAGTTAACTATGTTACGTAACAACCGATAGCTGTCATAGTATTCGGGAATTCGAAATCGTTTCCATTTTTTGAATTCAGCATCACGCTTGTTTCTTAGCTCAAAAATTTCAGAAGTAAACCACTTGATGTTATTACGAGTATATTTGACAGCTTTCCTTTTTAGAGGAACATGTTTGTCGAAGAGCTGTAAAACTACGTAATTTAGAAATTCAACTTGGGCATCGACCGATGTTTCAAAAAATACGTTATGCCAATCAAGGCAAATAAGATCTTGTTCAAGTTGCTCCACATTTAGATTTTTAAAGTCCCTGAATGTATAAATCGATTGTTTGTTACTGCTGACTAAATTAAAAGTGGCCAAGATGAGGTCATGTTTAGAAAAAACAGGACCGGAAACCTGGGTAAAGAACACTTCTTGACAGTCACTAATAATAAAGATGTCCAAGAGTGTGCTGCGTCCGAATAATTTTTTTCTCTCTGGAGATTCTCTTACTTAGGTACTGCTTACAGAAACGTTAATGTTGATTTTGCTGTTCAATTTTTTGCTGTATTTTAGGTGCGGTTTTGAAGGAATCTACTTTACACAGACGAACAATGGTCCGTTCTGTGGTTTTTCTCGCATTTTGATTTAAACAGATCCTGTTTCATTGTAGATGTGAATAACAATGATAACCTTCTTCCCTGAACACTTCAACATTCAGGATATTGCTTAATGTAACTAACAGAAAAACTTGAAATTACTAAATACCTCAACAAAATATTTTATTTATTTATTATTATTGTTTATTGTTTATTTCTTAAAATCCAGTTACATTAACATTAAAAGAAATAATAATGACATAAGTATTTTTGAAAAGAAAATAGAGATAATGTCATTTCACGGAAATGGGTGCGGTGGCCCCATAAATTAAATCATCCATACAACAAAAATTAACAATTAGTTTATACAATTTTTCATGAAAACTAAACATTACACCAAAATATCAAAGAAGAATATTAAACAAAGATTCAACACTCCCAACATCAAGGGAAAAGAGCCAATTTTTTACAAGTTTTACAAAGCCAAGATGAGAAGTAATCGCTCGGATAAAAAGTGGAAGTTTGTTAAATAACTGACAGGATGAAACACTATAAAAGTTTCGAAACGAAAACGGGTAGAGTGACTTGATTTAATAAATTGCCACGTAAAATGTAATTGGCGGTTTGTCTGAAGTTTGGATTTACTGATCTTAAATAAAATGTCTTTAGAACTTTATAGCAGTACAAGTGACGGACTGGAAGAACCCTTAAATCTCTGAAGAGTGGAAAACTGGGATAAAAGCGGAGCTTATAGCTAATTTTCTTCAAGATGTGTTTTTGGAGTATCAAAAGAGGCTGCATTTTGCTGAAATACGAGTATATACCTCTCCGGCAAGCAATCCCATATTGCAGTCTTTTAGAGTAAACTTTTTTTTAGTGTGCCACGAAAATAATGTCTCAAATATTCTGTGTGGTTATAAAAACTCATCCTCATATACTCATCAGACATCAATATAACCAAAAACCCTTACAATATGATAAAAACCAGCAAATAGGAATGGTGTGCTATTTAAATTGCCTCTACTCGCACATAACTAACATGCCTTTGCAAAATCATCTTTAATTCTTCATGACAAATAATTTTGCTACGGAAAACTAAACCCTTAATAAACAGGGGTGCCAAACAATATGTAACTTAGCACAACAGTACTATTTTATAACACAAAAAAAAAACATGATTGGCATTTTGTCACCACTGTATAATGCCTCAGCATGTGTTAAATTATGTTGGAAAATATGTTAAGGATAGAAGGAAAGATGTTAGGGGTTAGTGGTTATTTTTCCCCATGGGTGGCATCCAACATTTAATGGGGAGACGAAATTGTTAGTGGAAGATTGCTTGTTTTTGTTTTCCAGTCGTCTACTCATCTTACTTGATTTTAGTTAACTGAAAAAATTAATGTCTTTCGGTTGCGGTTCGGTTTCGAACACCAATACCACTTGAGCCATAGACTGAATTAAAATTTTGAACAGAAACTTACTAACGAACAGTTTGACTTTTTCAAAAACTTTGCTGAATGAAGGAAGAGGAGAAATAAGCCTGTTGTTGCAAATGTCATCGACAGGACCGTTTGTGTGAAGGGGTATGACATCGGCACATTTCAGGGCTTCTGGATATACCCTATTAAAAACACCCCAACTTCGTAGGAGGAGGAGTTTTTTAAGATCTTAAGTTTCCATTTTTTTAAATTTTGAATTTTTGTGAAAGCAAATTTAAGAGACATGCGCAGTAGGCTGGCCAACTGTGAATCTCACTATACAATCACTGCAAGTCAATTTGAGGCACTCTTCGAACACGCTGAGCAAATGTAAAATCAGACGATCTACGCACTCCACGACACACACGATGTAGTACAATATTTATTTTCCGGCAAAATATAGTGATAGCTTACCCCTTATTAGTCTTTTAAGGTTCATTTTCTGATGATTCGCGATAACTTATTCGCGAATATAGACAGTGTCTAATTGCGACCGATGTCTGCATTGATTAACTCCCTTATTTGGCCTCCTGAACGCTGATAGGTTTTATTTGTTTGATTGTGAAAACGCTAAATTGATAACCAATTTGAGTACACAAATGTATGTAGATCATATATTTTGAATCCAAAGCAATGTGCCCCTTAACCGTCGAGGTTATCCATTTGCTTAATTTAAAGAAAAATTTCCTTCAATCGATGGCCAAGGCTCTAGCATTGATATACAATTTAATTTGCATAAGAACAAAAGCATTACTTTTATAAAAAGATTCCCTGCTTACTCGTACATCAGAGGATCCACATTATCAGACGACCCTGGCATTCTATGGCATACTGAGAACATTAATCTCTCTCTAGGTGTTGATATAGGTGTTTTTATTAATAGGAAAAAATTACGGTGGGCACTTCAGTCCTTTAAGCCGTACAAATCTCACGGTATTGTAGTACTCCAAATAATTATGGAAATTCTTAGACACAGTCTAAAAATAGGCTTGGAGGGGTTGGCAAAAAGGGGCATATAACAGCAAAAGATTTCAGACCAATAAGTCTGTCATCATTTATGCTTAAAACCCTAGAGCGGTTGTTGGAGATTTATATTAGGAACAGATGCAGTAATGGCTTTTTGACTGAGTAGAAGCATGCATATATGAGAGGCAGTTCTGTAGAAACAGCCCTGAACGAGGTCGTGGGGAAAATAGAAATGTGATTCTGGACAAAAAACTGAATTAGTATCTTAACGTAGCGAAAAGAATCAAAAAGGCATATTATGCTCTTTTTATAAGCAAAAGAATAGTAGGAAAAATGTGTGGGATTAAAACCTGCTAACTGGCTATATATGGTGGTGGTAATACCCATATTTACATATGACGCACTAGTATGGAGGAAAGCAACAAACAAAAAAACGGTTTACGGAAAATCTGTGGCGGCACAAGAAACCGCTTCCATAGTCATTATAAATGCACTACGTAGCACCCCTAAGGCAGCATTGGACACCTTTCTGCACCTAACACCGCTTGATTTACAGATTAAAAACTTGCTGGCAATATTGCGATACGACCTGGGTTACTTCAGGAGCAGTAGTTTCGGACACGGCACGGTCCTAGCTGAGCTACTATCGAGGAAAAAACCATAAAGACTGCCAACCTAAGGTGGTCAAGTCTTGAAGGACACAGGGTATCCAAGGATCTCTGGCCACTCTTTTGAGGGCAAAAGATCTAGTGAGTTAATAAGATTAAACAGGGTTAATCTTAGGAGAATAATAAGAATCCTGACAGGACAATATCTCTTAGGAAAACACGTAAAGAGACCCAAATTATAAGATACGAATATTTGCAGATTCTGCGGTGATCTACAAGCTGTTGAGGATATAACACAGATACTGTCTGAACGCGAGGTAATATCGCGTAGTCGAAGAAAATTTTTGAGGAAATGTTTTTTCGAAAACCTAGAGAAAATAGACGGCACGAACTTCAAAGGCCTTCTTGGCTTTCACAAAGTAATTGTATATTTCATCAGGGAGATCGCTTAGGTTTGTGCCATTTTAAGATAAATTCAACTGGTTCCACAATGATTGCAATGGGCCCGTTTTGGTGCCTGGTGTATGTGTGATGGCATATCCATCACACCTAACCTACGGAAGAATAGTGCACTGTTGTGTAAGTTGTGGTTGTCAAAGACTCTGAAATCTAAATTGCCTGATCTCATAAAAAGTAAGCTTCCATCACCTTAAAGCAATACAAAAGTCGTACTGGAAGGATACCCAACCGACGAAAAAGTGGAAAGCTAGCGTACAAATGTATTTTTTTGCAAAATTTCCTTACAACGTACTCCTGTGTGGTTAAGAGGTATATAAGGTATATAAATTTGAATTCATACGACACATACATATACACTACAAAACTCTTAAACAACGCAAACTATTCTTTTATATTTCAGTCTATATAATAAACTTGATACGTTCGAACGTGTTCTCTTTCATTTTCCTTACGCTACAGTTTATCGCAATAGTGGTTACGGGCCGAAAATTCTATTAATCGGAAAAGTTATATCGGCTATAGTTCTAGTATAATTCTTGTTATAATGTGTTCCGAGCTTTACCAAATTGATAAGTTGGACGACGCCAACTACGATGGTTGGACATTCCTGATGAAGTCGGCGTAAGTGTACTGTGAGCTTTGGGGTTATGTATCAGGAGCTATGCAAGTCCCAGACATATTAGCGGAATTAGCGTCATGGAAAACAAGGGATGAAAAAGCACTAGCAATCCTGCTCTTGTGTATTAAACCCAGCCAGTTAAAGCATGTAATAAATTCCAGTACTTCGGAAGACGCATGGGAAAAGTTAGTTCAAGTGCATTGCCCGAGTGGGCCAGCACGAAGAGTCACTACTTTAAAATCGCTATTAAATTAATTTATTGTAAAATGGGCTAAAAGTCATCCATGATGTCATGCATCTCAAAAAATGCGAATCGAGGTATGATCTACCCGGTACAACTGTACTAAAAACAAAGTTGTTGGAAGAAAGAGACGAGAAGGAGAATGTAAAAAGAGCGACAAACCCGAAACAGCTTGCCAGCAAACAACGAAAATCACTCAAAAATACTAATACCAAATGCTACAAAAGGAGAACAAGTGCAGCTTATGATTCAGCAAAGGTTTTGTGTGAATTCAAACGGTAAAGGGAGCGGTGGTAATGCGATCGAAGAAGGTGGGCGAAATATTTGTACCTATACTATTCAAGTCTTCCAATAGGGACTTCCGAACTTAGACAGTTGATAGCGGCCATATTTTTGTAGCTACATCTGTCAAATTGGCTGTCACTTATTCAGTCTATTTTGCCAAATCTCCATGGACGGACATAGCGTTCAACAACACGTACAAATGATAAAATTATTTTATGAAAATGGGTGTTCTGTTAGGGCAACGATCCGCGCTTCGCCCATTTTACGGTCGCCCATTTTACGGCCGCCATAGTCGTCCTTCCGAGGAAAGGATTATTCGCGGTGTGGTGGATAAATTTGTGTCCATTGGTTCAGTAAACGATAAACCAACACCCGTACGTTGACGAAACGAAAGATCTGCCGAAGTGTGCCGTGCGACCTCTCGCAGACCACAACTTGGCGAATTTTGATTCATGACTTGGGCCTGCACCCGTACAAAATTTAACTGGCCCAGGAGCTGAAGGTAAACGACCATAGAGAATGACGTATGTTCGCTGAATGGGCTCTGAAGCAGTAGGAAATTGACCCTAATTTTCATCGAAAAATCATTTTCCGCTATGAGGCCCATTTCTGGATGAATGGGTACGTCAACAAATAAAATTTTCGAATTTGGGACGATACTAATCCACATGAGATCCAAGAGCGTCCAATGTATCCCGAAAAAGTCACTGTTTGTTGTGAATTTTGGGCTAGCAGCGTCATCGATCCATATTTGTTTGAGAACTACGTTGGCCGGTCCATCACCGTCAACGGCGATGATTACGAACTTATTTTGGCCTGAATTGGATGATATGGCCACCAACGACATGTGGTTTCAACACAGCTCACGCTTTTCTTAGACTTTTTCTTTGCGAAAAGCCATAAACCACAGCGGCATTCAAAGCCAACACAACCCATCCAATCGGTCTAATTCAGCCTGATTTATGCGCCACAGTCATGCTAAATTGGGCATTTGAGCCACGGCGGACATTTAAACGATGTTCTATTCACATAATGGCGTCGATAGGCCTTTCAAATGAATGAAAAAAGTCGATGATATCTCACACACACTTTGTTTTACTTAAATTTAAAGACAGAAAGCTCTTAATGAAAGACCCTTTATATGCAATAGAGGTAAATAATGAAAGCATAAATATATGGCACAATACGGTCATACGAAACATATTGTAACATTTATATGAAAGGTAAAATAAGTGCGATACCGGAGAAAATCCAGTCGAAGTGTGCTGCAAACTATGCAAAATGACGTGTGTGGGCCCGATGGACATTTCGTCTTTTGGTGGTGCAAAATATTTCATTACATTCGTTGATGACCTTGTCCCGAAGATTTTTGTTAATTTTATAAAAAAATAATAGTGAAGCACTCGATAAATTTACACAGTTTAAAGCAAGTGTAGAAAGTGAGAACGGCAAATAAAAGTGTTACATACTAATAACGGCCAGGAATATGTGAATCGCGAATTTGACGCCTATTTAAATCAAGAGGGGATCCATAGATAACTTACCGTAATCGAAATGAGTGGGTGCGTCCTACTTGATTAAATTTTGCCAGAATCGTATGGGCGGAAGCAATAAAAACGGCATCATATTTCACAAATCACTCACTGACGAAAATTTTAGGAAATGTGACAACTTATGAGATGGGGACTAGCACAAAGTCTTCAGAATAAAGGGAATCATACTAAGAATACTCCCACGAAACTTAAAATTCTATGACAAAGGTGTAGAGTGCTTTACGAGTATAGTAGGTTATGCAGTGGAGCCAAAAAAGAAGAACGGTGGTAATAGGACGAGATATCAAGTTCAAATGATGTTAATAAAATTTCTTTCCATGATTTCCCCAGTCTAATTAATGATACTCGAGCAGAATTAATGCCAATGAACAAAGTGAAAACGTGTTTCGAGGACGAGGTTGCTGTTCTTGCTGCTGAAGTGGAACAATTCAATTAGGATGAATTCAATGACTCTGTGTGGGATGTCGTAGACTCTGATGTTTATGACAATTCGGAAACAAACGAGACTTTTGTTGCTGATGAAGATGAAGCTGTTGTTGATGACGTTGTCAGAGAGAGTGCTACTGTTTAGGAAGCTGCAAATGATAGTGCACATGCTAAGGCAAAAGCCTTGGAACTCGGATGCAGTTACGCTCAAGAAAAGTTGTAAGTCGATATGTAAACAAGCTAATGAGAGTTACAGAGCGGTCGGGGGTGAAACCCTGTAACAGTAAAAGGCACTTTACAAGGGTTAGATGAAGATAAGTGGGAAGCACTTATGTCTTTGGAGTATCAGTCCCTGGTTAAGAACCTGTCTTATTGACAATGCGCGTATCTCAGTTCTGAAACATGGACAAGTAAATAATTGGACAGAATTAAGAACTATTTTCATAAGACAATATGGTGAATCTCTGTCGGCTCAGGAAATCTTAGACAAAATAATTTTATGTAGATGTCAAGATAATAATAAACAATTTAACAACCAACTAGGTAACCTTCTTGAGAGGCTAAACTCAAGCTACAGACTCAGTAACGCATTAAGCGCAGAACAAGCCAGCACAATTAATAAGATCGTGTTCGAAAGTTTTAAAATAAATCTGTCGGAGGCAGCCTGCGGAATTATGGTAGCAAGAAATCCACTCAATCCTCACAATGACGGAAACTTTTCGAATTCTTTGATTTAACGGCTATCTTTCCCCCATTCAAGATCTTTATATATCAAATGGAAGTGATATTGAAACAGGTAATTGTCATAAGAAAACTCAACTCCAGTAATGGAGTAGTTTTCCATTGCAAAGACGAAGTCGGCACAGCCAATAAAAATCTGAAGAACAATAAGGCCGTGGGCTCTGCCGGATTGCTGCCGGAGCACTTCAAAGCTGGTGGCGATGTTTTGGTAAAGAGCATGCACCAGATCTTCAACAAAGTATGGGAGGACGAAAGCATGCCCGACAACTGGACTATCATCCTATCTGCCCCATCTTCGAAAAAGGCGAAAGGTCGCCTTCTCTCTCTATCAAATTTTTCAAAAACCTTAACACATGCTGAGTGTATTCATACCCACTAACACTCAATTTCTTTAACAAGAAAAAAAAAGAACTACCGAGGCAGATCCCTGTTTAACGTAGCCTACAAGATCCTCCTATAAATAAAACCAGATTAAAATATATAATACAAGCATTATATGTATAGTAGTACAATAGAATATACGGTTTTTGAATAAAAGTTCTAAAGAAGAATTTGTTAAGATAGCATAAGAAACTAAACAGAAAGACATGTAATTAGTCTTCGGAATTTTGGGAATCAGAGCCCTAGTGACGGGAGATGTTATACCTGCATAACAATGACAAGGCAACACAGCAGGAATTTACTAAGCAAATAGCAGATGTGCTGGCTTCTCTCACATTTAAGGCTCTCTACCTCTCTTTCATCTGGGGATGAAAGGGTGGCAAAATGTTCACTTACTTCAAATTTGGCCGCCAAGCTGATTAGTTGTGAATCATCTTTTGTAATAACAAATATTTGTATTAATAAGGAATAACCTGTTGTAGTTAAAGCTAAAAACGTTTTTGTTTTTTTTTACAACGTAAAATATAATCATATTAAATATGATATTTTCCGAACATGAACATTATTATTGTTAACTGTTGCGAAACTGCCATAGATATAAATATGATAGATTGCGACAACCCGAGCTGACTGAAAAACTAACAAAACCATTGGAGACGCTACATGTAGATATTTATTCCGACAATACTAGAAATATTTGGCAGATTCTCTTGCGTATATTTAATGTCCTCAAGGAACAGTATAAATCTCATCTTAAACATTTCTTTTCTCACCATGGCATCCGCATTCCATTACACCGGAACGGTGGCAATTGGTCAAGTTGAAGCTCTCGAGCAACTTCTTGGCCATCATGCGGGAGAACCCAGGACCACCTCCTATCACAAGCGACGCTGGCTGGCACCAAGGCCATGTCAAGCTCATCGCTTGCTCCAACCAGAGATCTCTCGATCTCTTCACCAAGGCCATCGATGGTTTAGGAGAGGTTTGGCCAGGTGCAAAACTCGAGGTCGTATCTAAGGAAGACATTCCTAGTAGACCTCGAACTCGTACCTGGATTCCAGCCGAACCCTCCTCTCCAGAAAGTATCCTGGAAATCATCCGGCTCAGCAACCCGACTCTTCCGACTCATGACTGGAAAGTCGCGAAACTGGAGGAACTAAGGGGTTCTTATAGATGCGCGTTAATTGTGATCAATAAGGAATCCCTTAATCCTCTGGCGCAGACGAAAGGCATGATTCGGTTCGGATTCGAGTCCATTCACTTAAGGGTGTACAAAAAGGATGAGCTGGATGCTGATAAGCAACCTCCTCCTCCTTTAACACCTGACATCACAACCTTGGATCTTGGAGCGTCGATATCCTTTCCAGAATTGGATAGCGACGACTCCAATCTGTCCGAGGTGACTACCAAGCCGTCGGTCTCCTCTTCTGACACATTGTCGGAAATGGAAACCGATGACGAAGCAATTAGAGGTTCTACACGATCAGAGATAGAAGATGAGCTCTTGGGCACATCTTCAGAATCGGAGGACCTCAACAACACCGTGGTGGAGGCGACTCTGGAAGACTGTAGCAATAATACGGTTTCTCCAGATTAATCTCCACCACTCAAAAAAGGCTTCGGCCGCACTCATTCTGCGTCTTTCCAAAAGCGCAGAAGACATAATTCTAATCCAGGAACCATGGATTGCAGAAGGCGTGGTTCGTGGACTTAGGACACCCTCATACGTTCCGCTCTATACAAGAGACAAAGGTAAGATTAGAACTTGTATATTAGTGAAACGTAGCCTTAATGTATTTCTACTTCCCAACCTCAGTGACCCCGACCTAACCGTTGCCAGATTAGAGACTGCCAAAGGCTCTTACTGGCTGGCATCGGCTTACCTTGGCCACGACCAATTGGGCCCTCTCCCTGGTGATAACCTAGAAAGGGTGGTACTGGAAGCGGGAAGGCAAAAAACTGGCCTTATAATCGGATGCGACGCTAACGCACATCATACGGTATGGGGCAGTACCGACATCAATGACAGAGGTGAGTCACTTTTAGACTATATTTTAAGTACTAACCTCTTAATTTGCAATATTGGCAATGAGCCCACTTTCATAACAAAAAACCGACAAGAAGTATTAGATATTACTCTTGTCTCCGACAGCATCACCCAAAGGCTAACAAACTGGATGGTATCGTCTGAACACTCCTTTTCAGACCATAGATATATCCAATCCAGTCTGAGTGATGCTCCCCCCAGCCAACCAGCTTTCCGGAACTACCGGAAAACTGATTGGACAAAATATAGAGGAATACTGTCGGAAACGATATCCTCTAAACTATCAAGTCCCCCGCGTGACACCAATGAGCTCGACATGAAAGTCAGGCAATTTACTCTGACTCTCAATAAGGCTATGGCCGCTTCCTGCCCTCTTATTCAACCAAGAGGCAAGAAAAAGCCACATTGGTGGACATCGGCACTAGGACTGCTCAGAAACACCTGCAGAAAACTTTTCAACGCAGCAAAAAGCACAAGAAAAGTGACCGACTGGGACTCATATAAAGAATCCCTCAAATTATACAAAAAAGAACTGAGGAAGGCAAAGCGACAATCCTGGAGGTCATTCTGTGACAAAATCACAGAAACCTCTGAGGCTTCGCGGCTAAGAAAAATCCTCTCCACAAATCCTATGATGCCCAGCTGTTTGAAAAAAACCGATGGCTCTTGGACAACCTCAAGTGATGAATCACTCAACCTGCTTCTGGACACCCACTTTCCAGGTAGCTCCCAACTCGCAGCCAGTAGCAGCCCAAACAAGCCTACTGCAACCGTGACCAAAATTCATAGTCTGATTACGAGAGACAAACTGCTCTGGGCGCTGCATAGCTTCAAACCATACAAGTCTGCTGGTCCGGACGGTATTATACCTGCCGAGCTACAGAGATCCGCAGATATTATTCTACCAGTGTTGGAAAATATTATGAGGAGCTGTGTAGAACTTATCTACATTCCACTGTTATGGAGAGAAGTCAATGTAGTATTCATTCCCAAAGCTGGAAAATGTTCTCATGTGGTCCCAAAGGACCTCAGACCTATAAGTCTATCATCATTCCTTCTGAAAACTTTAGAACGACTGATTGATATCCATATTCGAGCTAAAGTTGATCCAAGACTTCTGTCTACGGCTCAACATGCCTACTGTAAAGGAAAGTCGGTGGAAACGGCTTTGCACTGTCTGTCTAGCCACATCGAACGATCCCTACAATATAAGGAGTACACAATGGTTGCTTTCCTAGACATAGGGGGCGCCTTTAACAACGTCAACATATCCGCAATCACGACTGCGCTGTCAACTCTGCAGGTAGACGGCTCACTTGGGGAGCTGATTAATCTAATGCTAACAAGCAGGATAATCAACTCCAAACTGGGTGAGACTTCTGCTAAAAGATATGTCAGTAGGGGTACGCCGCAAGGGGGTGTCCTCTCCCCCCTTCTCTTGAACTTAGTGGTTAACGAACTACTGATATACCTGGAAGCGGGTGGTAGCAGAGTGATTGCCTATGCGGATGACGTTGCCATAGCCGTCTCAGGAAAACATTTAAATACCATTAAAGAACTCCTCCAAGTAAATCTTAACAGATTAACCTGCTGGGCAGATCGCTGTGGATTGGGAATAAACCCCCATAAAACTGATCTTGTCCTCTTTTCTAGGAAATATAAAATTCCAATCATAGACCCTCCTTCAATAAACGGTACCAGTTTAGCTTTCTCCGATACAGCAAAATATCTGGGTCTCATTTTTGACAGGAAACTAAACTGGAAACCTAACATTCAAGAAAGAGTCAATAAAGCTACAATAGCTTTATTCTCTTGCAAGAAAGCCATTGGGAACAAATGGGGCCTTCAACCTCGCATAACCCACTGGCTATACATCTCGGTCATAAGACCGATACTTACTTACGGGGTGTTTGTACTGGTGGACGGCCTTGGAAAATGCAGTCAACCGCATTAAATTAAGCAGAGTCCAAAGAACAGCATGTCTATGCACAAGCGGAGCCTTGCGGTCTACCCCCTCTGCGGCATTAGATATTCTGCTTCACTTGACACCCGTCGACATTTTTAGCAAGCAAGTAGCTGCGACTGCAGCTATTCGCCTTAAAGCGACTAAACAGTGGACAAATAATTCATTTGGCCACGCCAACATTCTTAATACATTAGGAATCCTCACAGAGAACATCGATTACACCATACCTGAACTTTGGTTTGACAAAATCTTCCATGTAAGCTTCCCTTCTGGATCATTCTGGGAGGAGGATGCTTTCATGGAGGACAAGTCAATCCATCTCTACACAGGTGGATCTAAAACCGACAGCGGAGTTAGTGGCGGTGTTTCCTCAGATAAGCTAAATCTAAGCCTCTCTTTCCGCCTTCCAAATCACTGTAGCGTGTTCCAGGCGGAAATTTTGGCGGTTAAAGAAGCTCTGTCCTCGCTGAAGAAAAACGTGATATCTGCAAAGGATATCCGCATATTTTCGGATAGTCAGGCCGCCATCAAGTCCCTGGACTCGGTCTCATTGTGTTCTAAAACTGCCCTTGAATGCCGATCATCTCTCATGGAGATGGCAGAGCAGTTCAACATTCACCTCTGTTGGGTGCCGGGCCACAGAGACATTCCAGGGAACTGCAGAGCCGATGAACTCGCCAAAATTGGAACCACTCTACCTATCCTACCAGACAAAGGTAGTATAGGTATACCAATCGCTACGTGCAAGCTAACACTAAAGCTAGATGCCAATAAAAGAACGGACCTTAGGTGGACTGCTGGACAAACATGTCTAGCGACCAAACAGATCTGGCCAAGGCTGGATCTCAGTCGATCTAGTGTCTGATCCTTTTAGATAGGAAACATCTCAGCGCCATAATAGGTGTCATTAACGGACACTGCCTCATAGGCAAGCACGCAAGAAGGCTTGGCGCTTTTACTAACGATTTCTGTAGAAGCTGCATGGACGAGGAAGAGGAGGAGACAATCCCCCACTTACTCTGCACATGCCCAGCTCTCTCTCAGAGAAGGAAGCTTCACCTAGGAGCTTTCTTCTACAACGACCTAAACGATCTAGAAAAAATAGACGTTAACAGTCTCCTACGCTTTATTAAAAGCTCAAACTGGTTCCAGTAGTAAGAAGATCATAGATCCACGTGGCATCACAATGGGCCAATAGGCCTAAGTGCTCTTACCTAACCTAACCATGGCATCCGCAATTTAAAAATCACAGACACCGGAAATGAATTCATGTCAATGCTACTATATTTAAGGATTTCCTAAATTTGACGCCAATTTTTTTTTAGTATTTTAGTATCTATGTATATATGTATATATAAATCCCTTGTCACACTGTCCGTTGGGAATGAACTCCGAAACTACTTAACCGATCTTAATTATGTATATGTTGCACTCTGTGTCTAATTGGTCAAACTTACCAGATAGGATAGTTTTTATCACGATTTATGACCTTAATAATTTGTAATTGCAAATTAAATTAATTATGTGGTAAGTTCCACTACTTACCGCTACATGGCGGTGTAAATTAGTTATTTGTCATAACACTGTATTATCTTCTGTTACCTAACATAGGTTGGGCTATCATCCAATAGACGGCGCCATAATGTGTTCGAATATTCGGTTGTAAACTTCAAATACCTTCTGAAAAAATAAACCCTTACGAGCACAAACTAACAATGAATTTATTTGGCTAGGATATATGGATTGACTGTTTTTATGTTTTGGAAATTAAAGACGACTTTATTTTTATTTTATTTTTATTTGAGTTCTTGGCTAGGAAAAACAAATTGATTGAGTTTACTGGTCATGATCGATGGTTCGTACCTCTTTCGATGATACATAATAGTTAAAATGCCTAATAGCTTTAAATCTATTACTCTACAGAGCCAGGGTTTTAGCCAGGCCGCATTTTAAGCTTACCTATTTACGAAAGGGAACCGCCTTCACCACATCATCTGATGTTCACCTTAAAGCTGGACAGCGAATATACACATTTCCACAATCACTTTCTAGCAACAACAGCATTCGATTACAGTCCATCCAAAACACAGATCAGCCATAAAACAATAGCCACAGATGAAAGAATCCCAACATCGGGGAAAACCCGGGATAACTTCCGGCAATAAATATGAGTAGCTTAATAAAACTTCAAGCAGTAATATGCACGTTGTATTTACTTGCTTTATACTCCTCTCTACCGTCTGATCCTTTCGCGGAATATATAACCCCAGATAAATTTCTTTCAGATTACATGTGCAAACATAGGTTTCTTGAAACCAATCATAAGCTGTAACTGTGAAGGACGACCACGGTAACTGCTATAATTTAAAAAAAATCATAAGGTTGTGTTAAAATCTTTAATTTTTTTTTCCGATACCTTGTTTTTTTAATTATTCGTGCATTATCCGTACATCTTTTTTTAAGTGTTGGTATACCTTGATTATAAAATTTAATAAGACGCGACAATTAATTTAAAATCATTAATAAAATGATAAGCATGCAGGTAGTAATTACACAAATAAAATAATTTTATTTTAATAATTTTAATTATTATTTTCAGTAAAATGCCACCAAAAAATCTAACCTCAACAATGAGCATAGCAATGAGGCAAGACGCAGACAACAAACAACGTGAATGCTTTTTTTTGCGTTTGCTGTTGGTGAATGTTCTTTCCACTTTGTGGAAAGAATACAAGAATCATATGACTGAAGGCATATTACATCGAGTTAGACAATCAGACCAATGTCCAAATATAGATTACACGCCAGAGATGTATAATGAAGCTTTAGTGCTGATCGAGGATTTATGTATTTTAATTTCAAGTGTACCACTCACTCATTATGGTATGCCATCACCTGATACCCCGGCCACTGACTTATTTAACAGTGATTTGCAACGAGAAAAACAGTATAACGACGTTGACTTAGCTACCATTATTACCAATAATGAGCCATTACTTATAGCTGAACAAAAAAAAAGCATTAAACTGCTGAAAGTACTCGTATCTACACGACATGCAGATACATTGGTACATGGATATGTCTTATAGGCATACAACGAAAAAATCTTAATTGTTTTACGAGTGAAGACAAATAGAATATAGGGTGGTTGTGCAAAAAAAGAGATGGTTTAAAGTTTTACCCCGGTGTAAAAAAAAACACAAGTTTTTTAAGATATGTTATAGTATTACCTGTATGAAAAATGAGTTTAGTTCCAGTATAGACATCACTTGTTGTACTCAAATTGTAGAACTCGATGTTATAGACAATAATGGGCGGTGTGTACTAAAGTAGGAAATATAGTGGGGTGTTTCAAGATTATCGATGTGTCGGCTGAAGATGGCATCAATACAGGTTGAATTATGAGTTTTTGAGATAGCAAGATTGTTGTTCATTTATAAACCAAGTTCGCACCATTACGGCTACGTAGATCTAAATTGAGATCACCACTGAGAATTATCGGCATATTGTAATAATGAAGAATAAAAATAAAAATTACCACATCCTTTCTTACAATTATTTTTTTTTTCTATCCACCCCTGTTCCGGCAACCCATTGTACACACAACACAAGGTAGGAATGAACGATCAATCCAATAAAAGGAGAGAAGCAAAACAACTATGTATTGACTTTTATGAGTCAACTACACAAAACCCTTAAACCACCTGCATTGCACAAACAGCGCATCATACTACATCTTTTCCCACAATTGGATGCTTCCTTCATATCAACTCCTGTTTCCAACAATAAATAGGTGTAAAAGATAAACTTATCCGCACACAGAGTATGATCACTGAACTGTGGAAGGAAAGCAAAATAGGTATGTATCTGGGAAAAATCTAATAAAATCCAGCACCATCACTTCCCACCAACCAATAAAATGATATAAGAACCGCCAAAGTAGCGGCAGCGGTACCAGCATTGGGCAAAAGGCTAAAGGAGGAAAAAGAAAACAAATATGCACAAAGGAAGAAACGTATATTTGTAACACATACAAAACGTCGAGAAACAGAGCGACGACGATTCATGTGTCCATGTACAGACTGTTCTCCAATATCCCATTCCTTTGCACAGTTGATTCGTTATGAAGCACACAAACCCAACAACAACACCAAATACCTACACAGAGTACGATTACTGAACGGTAGAAGGAAACCAAAAATGGGGCACATTTTTCAGAAAGACAAGCGATATAGACATATCCATGTCAAAAATATTTATAATCGGATTATGCTGACTGTTGATGCTGAAAAAGGCGGCTTTTTTTCGTGGACGCACCAGGTGGAACCGGTAAGACGTTTTTAATATCGTTGATCCTTGCAAAGATACGGTCTCAACAAAAAATTGCATTGGCAATTGCATCGTCAGGCACTGCTGCCACTTTGTTAGATGGTGGGCGAACAGCCCATTCAGCATTCAAGCTGCCATTACACATTCATAACAAACCAAACGCAATATGTAACATTAAAAAGAAAAGCGGAATGGCTGTAGTGTTACAAAGCAATCATAATCTGGGATGAGTGCACTATGGCTCATAAACATTCACTCGAAGCATTACATAGAACTATGCAAGATTAGAACGGCAACGATAAACTTTTTGGTGGTACTGTCCTACTACTGTCTGGTGATTTCCGACAGACATTGCTAGTCATTCCTCGCTCCACTTTTGCCGATGAGATTAACGCATGCTTAAATCAATCTTTTATATGGCGAAATGTCGAAACACTTCGATTGACCATAAACATGCGAGTACAATTGCAAAATGATTTATCGGCACAAATATTTTCTGAACAATTACTCACTATAGGAAACGGTGAAATAGAACTGCATTCAATGCAATGCATCAAATTGCCAGACGATTTCTGCACTGTAGTTCAGACAAAAAATAAACTAATTGAGAGTGTATTCCCGGATATACACAATAATTACTTGGATCATAATTGGCTCAGTAATCGTGCTATTTTGGCAGCAAGAAATGTCGATGTTGACCTCCAGATTCACCTCCAGATACAACAGTTGCTGTCAGGTGATCTGATGTCTTTTAAATCAATCGACACCATTGTTGACGAAAACGAGGCCGTAAATTATCCAACTGAATTTTTAAATTCTCTGGATGTAAATACCAGGAATGACACCACATAATCTGCGGTTGAATTTTTTTACGTAAATTATGATTCGAAAAAAGTCTGCTATTTAAATTTCCTGATCTGAAAGACAACGTTTTTAAAACTTTAAAGCAATACAAGTGACGGACTGCAAGAATTTTCATATCCTTAAACAATGGAAAACTGGAATGTCTACGGAGTTTACGACAAATTTTTCTTATAACATCTTTCTACAGAAATAAACGCGGTTGAATTTTTTTATTATAAGCGCCTCCCCAACACGCAATACCATATTGAAATTTTGAGTTAAATATGCCATAGTATATAGTTTTCAATAATTTCTTACAACAAGACGATTTCAGGCAGAACAAGTTCTTAAGATTGCAACGAAAATATTTGTTTAAAGATTCCATGTGACTTACAAAACTCATTTTAGAATCAATGATAAGTCCGAGGTATTTAAATTTATCCACATTTTCGATTAAAAAACATTTCTTGCTGCAATTCAGATCACAATAGATACAAGCAAACGAGAAGTTCATAAGCAGAAAATAAAGAACATATTACGAGTAACACTGTTGAATTAAACTCCGAAATTTTGGAGCCTTACAAAAGGTTTTGTTTGATATTTATTATACCAGTCTAAAATTTACCTATACAAATGACAAACTTAATGATTGAATTTCTAGATGATTTAATAAATGTAGCTTACAATATATGAAGTAAATTCAACTTAAAACTTTAAATATGTTGATTATGACAGTCGGAATACGTTCTTCTGTGAAAAATGGCTTTCCGGAAAATGCTCGATTTTTACCTCATGACATAAAGTTACTATCAGCAATCTGTTCATTTGGCTGCCCTGCTACAGTGCTGCCAGGTTCGTCAACAAACACATAAATAGATTGTAAGCATAAACAACTGGAGTAATATGTTTATGTAGTCTTGATAAGATATTGAAAATCACCGTTATCTTTTAAGTGTCAAATCTAAGAATTAATAACTCAGTCATTGTTTTCTCATTCATTTTGAAATGAAGCTAGACAACTTAAGTTAGATTCATATCTCCATTAAAATAATAAAGCCAATATAAAGCAGCTACCCTCTACTTTCGTTTGTATCTGTTTAGTTGAAATAGACAAAGCCAACAAACAGCTGAAATTAAAGTGCAGCCACACTTGACAAGTCTTTTCAGAAAGGAAAAATACACTACGCATCAACTTGGATTAAACAAGTCCGTGCAATATTTTTGATATTAATGCCCCAAATATACAAGTTATTGGCAAATTAAGTTACGCACATAAGGGTATTTTGACAAGTTAGCCGGTCAAAAATCAATTTCTGAGAATCTGTAGCAGATAAGAAAAAACCGTTAGAACTTTAGCATCCTTTCTCGGCTTCCCAAGTGTGACAGTTAAAAAGTGAAATTGACTAGTGATTTATTTGCAAATATTGTTATGGATTTGGATCCAATAATTCAGAACACTTTATAAACATTTCACCTTGTTTTCTGTTGATAAGATATGTTTTTTTGTCGTTTTAAATAAATATACCTAATTATTAAATTTTATATTCTAATGTTACGTTTAAAAAGGTTATTGTTGTATTTCCGGTTTCATCGCGGTTATTATTTTAATTGATAATGGGAGGTTATATATATAATCAGCCGCCCATACTCGCCCTTTTTAGACCAGAAGTGACAAGCCAATACAGTGAAAATAATAAAGAATTTATTTTTAAACCTCATATTACTTGTGTTAGAGTAGTGACCCGTAGATAAATTTTTAATAAAATACAAGAACAATATTTACCAAAGTTGTGGGAAAAATTTAAAGCAGTTGAAGTATACATTTTCACATTTGAAGTCAGAATTCAAACAAAGGTGGAAAAAAGCAGCTAAAACAGAAACAGATTCCTACAAAATAACGACGAATGGCTAAGAAAGACATTTGAGACACCGAGAGCGCAGCCTAAAAGGTCGGGTCGACCATTAAAATCGCTTACTAAATTGAGCGGAAGAATTAAGAGAAGAAAAACATAAACTACGTAATGCGGCGGATGGTGATATGTTATGTTGGTATAAGCTGGCCAAGTAAAATTACACACATCAGGAAAAAAAAGATTCTTCATTTATACTGAAACAACTTTCTACGTTCGTGGAAACTGAACTCTCTCGACGACAATATTAAATAATTAGAAGTGCTAGTAAAAAGTTATATCCTAGTTACAGCATCTTACAAAAAGCAAAAAGTGAATGTTATCCGCCGAGAAATTCATATAAAGTGACAGAAACATGCGCTCACATAAATCTTCAAGATTTGTTAAACCATACTACATTAAGATTACTTACGTACTTCCATGATGTTTTATGTGACCTAAGACCAGACGAATGTAACTCTTTACAACTGATTTACAAATGGATCACAGCAGGCACAATTCAAGCAAAAAATGGAAAATGATGACACATTTTTCAAAGCAGTTTTGTGCCGTTTCGGCTAGTATGTGGTGAAAAAAAAACAGAACACACTATTTAAAAATCCAACTCTATCATCACCACGATATTGTCGTCCTAATAGGATCTCATGCATTAAAGAGACTGTGAATATAACCCAAGAGAAAATTAAATATGTGCAAAATGCAATGGACACTTTACTAAATACGACGAAAAGTCGTATTCAGTAAAGCATACAATGATGCTCGCAATAGTAGATGCCAAACTCTATAAAGTCTTCACACAGAGTACGTCAACAATAAGCTGCTACATTTGTGGAGCAACATCGAAAGATTTAACGATCAAAAGAGACGTTAATGTGTTATAAACTTTGCACTCCAGAATTCGTCTGTTTGAGGGCATATTGCCCCTCTCATACAAACTCCTAGTAAAAAAATGGGAGTTAAGATATAATACTGATAAAGCCATTGTTAAAAAGAGGAAAATGGTTATTCAAGAAAAATTTAGACGTGAAATGGGCCTTATAATAGATGTACCGAAAGCTGGGTTTGGGAAAACTAATGATGGTAACACGAGCAGAAAGTGTTTCACCAATTCTCAATTAGGCGCAGAGTGGAATTGAAATTATATCAAGTAGTCACAAGCTTGATTTGCAGAAGTTTGATTGCATGGACAGCATAGTTTGACGCCTACGATGCACAAAATCTTGGTGCATAGTGCAACTTTCATAGATAAGGCATTGTTGCCTATTGGATTGCTCTCGGGAGAAGCCGCTGAGACACGAAAGAGACATTTCCGTTTTTACAGGCAGAATTCCTGGAGAAAATTTTCAAGGATTAAGTGTAACATTGATAGTTTAAATAGGTTACTACTCAGTTCTGATCCACATAATACCAATCCCCAAAAAAAAAGACGTTGCCATTCATGAAGGAAGCAATTACTTTGATCAGATGCATTGAATAATGATTTGGCGTCCGCTTATGGGTCAGATAGTCTTCTAGATTTAGGAGCAGATATAAATTGGGATTTGGACTTACTGAGAACATGCTTTGCTGAACACAAATTGGTAATAAGTCCTAAAACTAAAATTATCTTTTTCAGCTTTTCCGATCAAAATTCTTCTAATGCAGATATTTGTTTATATACACCAGATTGTCCAAAATTTCAAGTCATAAACTTAATCCCGCCTCTTCCTTCTGTATGCAGCTCAATTACAATGGGAATTGTTTCCAGATTGAGAAAGTCGATGAATTCAAGTACTTGGAGCTAATCATTGATTGCAAGATGTATTTTTCTGGTCGTACCCAGACCTTGAGAAAATGTTTGCGCAGTACTTTAAGGTAATACTTTTACTTAAGAGGAGCTTGTTCTACAAAGCTACTAACTTCGATTTACTATGGAATATGTCAGTCTAAACTACAGTACGGTATTAGCAACTGGGGTGGAACTTATTTCAATAAAATACAGCCTCTTCTTATGTTGTGAGAGAGATTAATTTTAAACATTGCCTTCATCCTAGTTTTACATTGTTTTGCGATTAGAAAATTCTACCAATTCGATATCTGTTAAAGATGTTTTTTGATAGATCTGGTAATTCTAATGTTAGAGTCCTTCACAGTTACAATCTTTGTGGAAATTACCCGCATCTAATATTAGTACCTCTATTTCGTAATTTTTAATTTCTATATCGTGTCTGCTTGTCGTTTACTTAGCAAATTACCACACACCCTCAGAGGAATAAATTCTCGAAATTTGTTTCTGATACTATTAAATAATTGGCCATGCAGTATTATATTTTTTTGAATGTCTAGTACTAGACAATTAATTTACATATATACCCTGTTTGGTCGATCTTTGAATTTGGTTTCTTTTTTTATTTACTTTTTTTTCTTAACTTTGAGGAAGGTCTTTCATTTTGACGTTTGACCCCAATCACTACAAGTCTTATCTCTCCCATCTCTACATCTTCTTTCAATACATGGTGAAACCCAACCCATGGGTCGAATCTTTCGCTCCGAGTTCTGGATACCTCGGCTGAAAAATCTAGTAAGGGCTTTAGCCAGTGCAAAGTTTGCGTCATATATAAAAGAAAAATACGTGTACAACTCATCGGTGTGCTTTCATCTGAAAGACCGACCTTTACCGTTTACATACTCGTATGTTGGTGTAGATTTCGCGGACCCATTTTCCATCAAAATCTTTCTGGAAGCAGAAAGCAATCTAACAACCACAGCTCTTCTAGTTTCCTTTTCGCGATCCCGTAATTAAATGGAGAAATTCCTATTGGTGGTCAAATGGCTCCTAATTCAATAGTTGGTGATAAACTTCTGTGAAAAAATTAAGAAAAAATAGAATTTCTGATAAAATAAATAAAATTATTCCTCAACGTTGTCCTGTATTTACTGAATAAGTATGTAATCCTTGAAAAGTTCTTTCTCGAGAGACATCTCGTCATCATTGATAAACTGTTAAAATTGTAATAATTGATTGTGGCTCGTCTACTTTAATTCCGACCATGGTACAAACTTCGTTGGCGCTATTAAATGTCTGTTACAAGAATTACAAAGGCCTCTAAAAACATTTTTTTTTATAGATTGCAATTTTTCTCAAATGGAATATAACTTCATACCATCAGGGCCCCCTCCATATGGTGGTCTATGGGACGTGGGAGTTAAAAGTCTCAAGACCCACATCCGTAAGGTTGCTGATAATATAAAATGTACATTTGAAAAATTTACTACACTTTTAGCTCGTATTGCCTTAATTCAAGAGCCAAATTCCCCAATGTCAAGTAATGCTTTATACTTAATATCTTTAACTCCTGGACATTTTTTGAAAGGCAAGGGACCGCCTCGGTATGCCTGAACCTTTATTGGACTACAGGTCCTTAAATTATGTTAACCGTTGGGAAAAATTCAAAATTCTCCATCATCTGCTTAGCCTTAGATGGAAGGAAGAATATTTCAGAGACTTACACAAACGCTACAAGTAGAAGTACCCCCGGAAAAATATTCAAATTGGAAATCTCGTTGTGGTTCGGGAAGAAAAACTCTCTCCAAATGAATGGAGAATAGGAAGGGTGGTTAAAACTTGCTTTGGTCCTGATAAAAGAGTAAGAGAGGTGGGTTTGAAGACACGGCAGGGTATTATTAATAGCCCTGTTGTAAAGCTTTGTGTGCTTCCTTGCCAAAGATATTACTACAGTCACTTTATTTTTTTTTTTGTAATTGAAATGTTGGCGCTGGTATGGAAAATATTGCAGGCACTTATCAAGTAATGAATTCATAAAAACTTACCTATTACTGATTTTTTTACAGTAAATAAGTTTACAAATATTTAAGTTTTAAATTTTATTATTTGCTCAGGGAAAAACAAAAACAACAATTTACTTGGTCTGAGTTACCGCACATTATCTTACATAGAGATTTGATACCTTATTGGACATCTTCCTAGTGAAATTGGTAGTTTATAACATGGGCTGAAAAGTCCGTGCCGTTTTATAGTAAAACACAAAATTTTTGCAAAATTCAACTTTATCAATATAGTTGCCTTCGAGGGTGATACACTGATTGAAACGATTTTTCAATCTTTCGATACCAGTTTTGTAGTACGATTTCGGTTTAGCCTCAAAATAGGCCTCTGTTTCGGCGATTACTTCTTCATCGGTCTTAAATCTCTTTCCGGCGAGCATTCTTTTGAGGTCTGCGAACAGGAAATAGTCGCTGGGGGCCAAATCTGGAGAATACGGTGGGTGGGGAAGCAATTCGTAGTCGAATTCATTCAATTTTGCCATTGTTTTCATCGACTTGTGACACGGTGCATTGTCTTGATGAAACAGCACTTTCTTTTTCTTCAAATGCGGCCGTTTTCTACGATTTCGTCCTTCAAACGCTCCAACAACGCAATGTAATAATCGCTCTTGATAGTCTGCCCCTATTGGAGATAGTCGATGAAAATTATTCCATCTGCATCCAAAAATACGGATGCCATAACCTTGCCAGCCGACTGTTGAGATTTTGGTCGTTTTGGACGAGGTTCGTCGCCTGCTTGCCACTCAGCTGACTGCCGACTTGACTCTGGTGTGAAGTGATGGAGCCAAGTTTCATCCATTGTCACATACCGACGCAAAAATTCGACTGTGAGCAAACGCGACACCCACTTTGAACAGAGCTTTCGCATGTCGAAATATTCGTGTATGATATATCCAACACGCTCTTTTGATATCTTCAGAGCCTCAGCTATCTCGATCAACTCCACTTTACGGTCATTCGTAATCATTTTGTGGACTTTTTTGATGTTTTCATCTGAAACAGCTTATTTTGGACGTCCACTGCGTGCATCATCTTCGGTGCTTGTATGACCACTTTTAAATTTTTCAATCCACTTGCGAATGGTTCGCTCGGATAGTGCAGAGTCTGGGTAACACTTATCAAGCCATTTCTTTGCATCGGCTGCATTTATTGCCATCAAAAAGCAATGATAAATCAACACACGAAAATACTTTGAATCCATTTTTTTTCAAAATAACAAAAGTTGCGTCACTCACAACGCTATATCTCGAGAACTAATTGTCCGACAGCTGTCAAATTTATACACGTATCTTTTGAAGGTTGGTACTAACTGAAAATTGTATGGTTTTAATTAAAGTAGTGCCCTCTCTAAGAAACGGCACGGACTTTTCAGCCCATGTTAGTTCTACGAAATAGATAAGGTTAATTGAAATTTTACATTTTGTGGAAAAGTTTATATACATATGTATATAGACTGACCAGATAAGAACGATAGGAAACAAAATTTAAAGAAAACAACAGCGGTGTGAAATATAAAATTGATGCCATTAACGGTTAACGTCACTCTGTACCTGAGACCATTGACGGTAACGGTGTCTAAGGTTCGATGGTGCCTCCATGCCATAAACCGCACCAAACAGTCAATCTTTGTAGATGTATTGATGCTTGGCCGAACGCTTGTGGAAT
Source organism: Volucella bombylans (assembly GCA_949129095.1). Classification (NCBI taxonomy): domain Eukaryota; kingdom Metazoa; phylum Arthropoda; class Insecta; order Diptera; family Syrphidae; genus Volucella; species Volucella bombylans. The sequence goes on along the minus strand of OX422140.1, from coordinate 25,131,298 downwards.
AACGTCAATTTCGCTTGTTGACATAGCCGCTAAGCCAAAAATGGGACTCGTACGAGAAGATAACTTTTTGGCCACAATCCGGCCAACATTTCCAGCGCAGAATTAGCAAACTCACGCTGTTGTCTATGGTCGTCCGGCTTCAATTCTTGTGGCACCATAATCTTATACAGATGTAGGCCCAAATCCAATCGCAAAAATTAGCGGGGCTCTTTGGCGATGCCCAATTCAGCTGATCGGTGCCGAATCGACATTTCCGTATCTTCTTCGATACTGGCCGCTATGGAGGCTATGTTTCCTTCATTTCGCAGCAGTCTTTATCTAGCTGGTGGTCTAAGATCCAAAAGAGTGTACTCACGCTTAAACTTTTCCACGGTGCGACAAATTGCCTGCACACTGAAGCACGTTCGGCAAGTGTAAAACGATGCATGATGGAATGGTAAACCTTAATGAATATCCAGCGGTCAGGATATCATTGGTAACTTTGACAGCTACTGAAACATAACAATTGGAAAAACTGTCGTTGCTATCTGGCCACCCTTTATCTTAAGTCTAAGGCGGGAATCATGTGTTAACGGAGGGACTCCACTCATTCCGAGAATTACAGTCAAAAATTGTATAAAGCGAAAAATTCCTGTTACACAATTCCTAAGCCTGGAAATCCTCCCAATCAAGTACAGAGCTATCGACCAATAAGCCTCTTTAGTTAGTAGCTTAAGTAAAATTTCTGAAAAAGTTCTCAAAGGCAAACTTTTTGAAATCATAGCAAATAATAATAGGTCTGTTCCAGGACTACAAATTTATATAAATTCATACAAAAACCTATTCCCGTAAGAAAAAAATTGTAAAAGAGAACTCATGCTAATTCCTACAAATTTCTATACGAGGTTTTTCTTTGTGCCGAAATTGTGACAAACGTCAAATCAATTAACTATTAAAAGAACTGTCAAATTCGTAGAAGTTTAAATTTGTGCGAATTGCGACAACTTTCTGCATATTAACTCAAAATATGACTTGGACATGGCCGAGAGGAGAAAAAGGAGCTTCATATTGAAGCGAATTGTTCACCTAATACAACATAACATTAAACGGATATTATAATAGATCATTAAAATAGCAATAATAACCAATAAAAAAAACTTTCTCCTGTTTTACAATTTCTTTTTTGTTTTGATGTTTCTTGTTACTTTTGGCGTTTCAAACCAGAGATGGCAAAAACCCCATTAAATTAGGTATCGTAACAAAAGTGTAGCGCTAACTGTCAAAATGTAGTTAATTTGAAATTTCATAACAGTTTAATCAGTTTAATTTGAAACTCCCCCGAAATACATTTACTATTTATTCTTGTGGTGCAGTAGTGCAGTGTCAGTGCCTATAAGAATAGATAAAAGAGTCATGTCTAACTCAGGAGGTAGGAAACTCCATAATTATTGCAGTGAAGGCGCATTTAAGGGGTTACATATGTTTCTCCGCTCAAAAAAGAACGATTTTTTTGCATGAAAAAATTCTATATTCTTTTGCAATTCAAATGTCGCAAGAATTTTTCAAAAATTCCAATAATTAAGAAAGTTATGACCGTTAGACGTCAGATCGGGCGTAGCGCACATTAGGGACATGAGAAGCTGCATGCCAGCTCTGCCTTCCTACATTCTCTAATGACGGGTCAGTGCCCGTAAAAATGTGGCTAGTCTTTTAGTCAAAAATAGCCTCGTACGTTCAAAAAGCTGCCATTTTGTTAAAAATGAAAATTTTTGAAAACGGCTATGATAGAGACTAGTTTTATCCATCTACGTTAACAGGTTTTTTTTGTTTGTTTCAAATGAAACCTACCAGAGATATTCCTGGTACCGCCCAGCACCTTTTTGAAAAGAGGTTTCCGGAGATGGGCGAAATGTATACTTTATAATTGTTTTTCTTCAATCGTCAATAAAGTTTAGTATTCGTCAAGGAATACTTTACACAATGTATATTTTATTTTTTAATTTAATTTAATATCGTAGCAAAAAACAAATCTTGGAAAACGCTCCGTTTTTGAGTGAAGAAACATATGTAACCCCTTATGCCTATTAAACTTGAAAACAGGAGAATAGGAGCACTTTGTGACGAAAGCGCTAATGATCAGACATGTTCTTCTGAAAGCATCGTTCGTTTTTTTCCACATTTCATTGAAGTTTAACGTTTTCTTTGCATGTAGCATATGTCACAAATGTAGGTAGTAAATGAAACAAATCAGACGCGTAGTTTATTCGATTAACTACTCGTAGTAGATTACGCCACGTGAACTACTCTGCCACCTCTGTTTCAAACACATTTTACAAAAACGAGTTCCCGCGAGATGTTGAGTTTAAAAGAGAATTTATTTCTACTCCTCAAACTTCAACAAAAAATTCTCTTTTATTTACTTGAAATACAAAACGCCTTTGATTGTGCATGGCATAACAGTCTTATTTTTGAAATGATTGGGTTAAATTTTTCTCCGTTTTTATGTTTTTAAGTTTTCTGTTCCAATGTTTGTTTAATGTGTTCGTGAATAGTAGTAGTTCTGATGTAAAATACTCGTAGTTTAGTTCTGAAGTTCTGTTCTGTTCTTGGTCCTCTGTTACTTAACCTGTATACATCGTAACTACTCAAAATTCCATTTTGCGTGGGCTCGCTCTCAATATTGAGACGAATCAAGTCAATGCGATAATCATATTGAACGATTATTGCATACACAAAATGAGGCCAAGGCCCATAGAATCCGTTGCGTCCGTTGCGTGAATTGCTATGACGGAACGGACGGATAAAGTAGATTTAATTTCTACTTTTCAATCCGTTGGCAGTTCACACATTCACACATTGAGGACCATACTTTCACATATTGAGGTTCACGCATTCACAAATTGAGAGTAAGCACTTTCATTGGTGAAGACATTGAGAGAATGAAGAGAAATTGTCATAGCTTGAAAGAAAATATTGATATTATATGAGATTTAATTTTTTTTTGTTTCGTTTCGTTCGTTATTCTGCCAACGTATGCCACGGATTCTATGGGACTGTCATTTCCGTCAAATACATTAACGTCAACCTATCCGGCATCGTAACGGACGCAACGGATTCTATGGGCCGGAGCCTTAAAATACTAGAAGTGCATCTATGGAAACTTTGGCAAAAACAGTCACGTTTCTATGGTTACAGCTCTTGGTGGTTATTTCGAATTTACACGAAATAAATTAAAATTGAACACTATTTAGTGTTATACATACAATATGAGCATAAAAATTGAAAAAAAAAATGTATTATGCTTTTTTGTGATGTAAAGACGTCTGGATTAGTATAAGTTTTTTGTTATCATTATTGTAAACAGGGTTATATATGTCATATGTGGGATATACATATGACCCGTTAGTTACTTTGTACCTCATTTTCTAATAAATGTGTTTTGTGAAAAAAATAATCTGCAGCGAATAAAATGGCAAGGAGAGTTGCGTAAAATGAAGATGTGACTGATATAACTTTTCCCGATGACAAGGATGATGTAGATTTCAGTGGCAGTGACAGAATTTTTGAACCATCAGATGACGAATCTACTCGTAATTCAGCAGAAACATATGACACTTCTTCAGAATCCAGTTTAGATAATGAAAATCTTCCCAATACTAGTGTTATTCAAGGAAACACTTTATGGCCGAATCCCGAACTACCTTTGTTCCCGGCTTGAAGGTAAGTCTTCACCGCGATTCATTCATAAATGACGACTTCAGTTGTGTTGACAAAGCACTGGAAATTTAAAAAAAAATCTTCTTTCAAAGTGGTTTCAACTACATTGCTCGATGCACCAATGAGCGCATTCAGATTATGCAAAAGAAGAAACCCAATTTTAACAAAATAAAACTGACGGATGAGGGAGAGATGGAAATAGTTATTGGTTGCATGTTACTTATGTCCTACAACAGAGTGAATCCTTCCCAAGATTACTGGTCAAGAAATGCTTCACTAAGAAATGAGGCAATAAAAAAATGCTATTTTTCGGGATCGATTTATTGTGCCCATTTCCAAAATATATTCTTCCGCCCCGGTAAATCCTGATGAATCAGCAGAAACTTATTACATTGATGACATAGTAGAATGCCTGAAGCATCGGTTCATAAAAACAAGGCAAGACAGCCCCTTCCAGAGCAATGAGAAGTCTGTGACCAAATTCAAAGGCCGTTCATCACTGAAGCGGTACATGCCACTAAAGCCTACCAAAGGCGGCTTAAAAATGTGGCTACGCTGCGAAGCTTTGAGTGGTTATACGAATGACTTCAACATTTGTAGCGGTCTTGAAGAAAGAGTATTAGGATGAACCTTAGGGGAACATGTTGTCAATACTCTGGCAGAGACAATCACGGAGACGGAGAAAGAAGTAACACTTTATTTCGATCGCTTTTTTACAAGTGTACATTTGCTTGAGAGCTTAAATCAAGCTGCTCTTGGTACTATAATGACTAACCACAAAGGCTTACCAATTAATGATAAAAAATTAAAAAAAAGCTGAATCTATTTTCAATGCCAGCAATAGTAATGTTCACAAAATGACACGACAATATGGAGGTATCTGGCAACTACTATACTGCAAATGTAGTTCAAGGGAATAAAAAACAAAATAACGGAGGCAAAATAACCATACCATCAACTGAAATTATAAAATTCTATAGAGAGGTATTGGGCGCCATTGATCGAGCAGAAAAACTAACGGGTTTGTACGAACTGGATAGGAAATCTACAAATGGAAAAAAGTTTTTTACAGACTTTTGCTGATGAGTAAATGATTGTAAATTCACACATCATTCATTCGCAACTTTCACGAAGAAAAATACCTTTGATAAGATTTCTTGTAAACTTAGCAGAAAAGAAACCATATTTTTCACTCGAAAAGGAAAAACTTTCTGTACAAGAATTTAGGGGTTGGTTAAATAAAACTCGTCGAATCTAATTTTAAAATTTTAATAATGCAAAATGCCACGCTTGTACATTCAGAACAAAAGAAGGAACAAAGTAAAGTTACAAAAATGATACGCGAAGAACAAAAGAAGCAAGAAGAAGACTGAGAACAATAGAAGATTGTTCCTTTATATGATTTTAAATTAACGGGTCAATTTAACCGGTTGATACGAGTAATACGGATATAGTAATTGAAATAAATGCGAGAGAGATAGCATGGGCCTCGGCGACTTATAAAGCGATTGTATACGATGATGAAAGCCTCAGCTGTTACATCTTCTGCCAATTCAATGTGAACTGCCTTTGAAGCCATGCAAACGAAGATGGCAACGTACGTCTTCTTCACGGTACGGACAGTTTTGAGCCAATGTTGAGAACGGTGGCGATGCGAGAACTCGATAACGAGGTAATGTAGCCATTCGCTGTTTAGCCATTTTGTGTTGATGCCTTCTGCAAATAGTACATAAATGAATACATTGTTTAGCAAGGGTACGTACGTGAAGTATCCAGTATTTTTCTCGGATGGTTTGCAGCATGAGTTGTAAGCCGCCATGGAGTGTGTCGTGATGAGCCTCTACTACAATGAGCCATGCCAAGACGCTTTCCTTCGGAAGGATGATTGGATGTCGACGATGTTCATCCAGCCTCGAATTATGCAGTCTGCCAGCTACTCGCATAATGTTCTTTTTCGCTGCATCGAGATATGGAGCGAGAGCAATGAGATTGCTTGATTGATGAGATTCTGCAGTTGAATGATCTCGGGCCAAAAGTAACGATGTTGTTCTGCCAGGATATGCCAGTGCAAAGCTTCCTCCAGTTCGTCTGCACTGACGAAGGGTTGCGACCTGTATTTGGATTGTGATCGCTTCCAACGTAGTACGTATGCTGTGGTGCGAACCAATTTTCCAATCCTTGAAAAACGCTTAAGCAAGCATGGCCACGTTTGTATGTTGTTTCGATGTCTTGCCTTTTGCCTGTGCATGTTACCTTTGCCTTAATTGGTTTGAGTTCCTTGACCATTGCAGCTGTCTCATCTTCTGTTAGCGAAACGTTATCAATGTCGACTCGCTCATTGGTAAGTTGCGGGCCTTGCCACCAGAGCTGATGTTTGATGAGTTCGTCAACACTAATGCCTCTACTTGCACAATCTGCTGGGTTAGAACGTGTGCGAACATGATGCCAGTTGGAGACTTCGGAGTTCTTTTGGATGAAACTGATGCGATTTGCCACATACGGTTGAAGTTGAGTTGGTGACTTGCGAAGCCAATTAAGGACTATGCTGGAGTCCTCCACATGCAATATGGGACATCGGTGAGTTCGAAGGTTTGCCTGATGTTAAGCATTGTCGCTGTGAGAAGATGTGCAGCACATAATTCCAAACGTGGAATAGTAACACCCTTCGCTGATGCAACCTTCGTCATCGAAGCAATAAGCCTCGAACGATGCTGTCCATCCTTATGTCTGACGATGATGTAGATAACTGCCGCATATGCCTTCGTGCTTGCATCGCAATATCCACGGAAGCACGGTGTCGTAGTTGGGTGCATCCCGAGCTATCGAGGTATTCGTATCCTTCCCAGACGATGTAAGTCCTTACGAAATTTTAGCCATTCATCACGCAACTGCCTCGGTAATGGTGCATCCCATGCCAAACCAGCCTCCCAAAGCCGCTAAATAAACACCTTACCGTTGGATCATAGAACGTAGCAATGTCACTAACCACTTGGAAATCATCAAATCAAGTTTCACAGTATATTTTGTTTGGCCTCTGCTGCCCGGCTGTCACTTGGTAGTTTGCTGCAGTTATCCAGGGCACACTGATGCATCGCACGAATAGCCAAGAAGGGTCCACTTGCTATTCCATAGGTGACAGTGTTCAGCTGATATGTGCGCAGCCGATCGGTAGGAGATTCTCGCCATAGAATTTGTTGCCAGCGTCTGTGTCTTTTGTCGATACCCACCGACCGAAACATCTTTTGCACATCTGCAGATAGAGCAATTGCGAAACATCGAAATCGTAAAATAATATTTACCAATAGTTCCTGCAGCAGAGGTCCAGCCATTTGAGTATTGTTAAGAGACGTGCCAGTTGATGTCTGCGCTGAAGCATTAAATACCACTCGAAATTTTGAGACCACTGCATGATGTGGAATGTAGTAGGACTGCGATGGATCACCAGGTTGATCCAAGATAGGCCGCATATGTCCAAGGTCCATATATTCCCTCATGAAAGCCACATATTTGTCCCGTAAGCCAGGGTTCGAAGCCAATTTTCGTTCCAGTTGGTAGAATTGCCTCAATGCCATATTGTGTGAGTTGTCAAGTGCCAAGGCGTCAGTCTTGAATGGAATCTGAACGATGTAACGGCCATCTGATTCTCGAGTGTGAGTAGCCATGAATAATTTCTCACAGAGATCAGCTTCCACGGTGGTAGTTGATGTTTCTTCAGAGTCCTCAGAATCAAAGAGTTTGCGTAGGAGTTTGTCAAGTCGATGCTCAGCCTGGCCTGTACGAACAGTCATTGAGATTGCTCTGGATGCAGCACTGGAGTTAACTGTTGCGGGACCGAATACTACCCAGCCTAATTTGGTTGATTGGGCAAATGGTTCTCCAACACTGCCCCGTACAATACTTTGTTGGATTATATGACCCCATACATCGGCACCAAGCAATGCATCAATTCGTCCTGTTTTGCCGAAAGTAGGGTCTGCCAGTTCCAGGTTACGTAAATATTGCCAACAATCATAAGCAATATTAGCCGCAGGTGTAGGTGAGGTGATGGACTCGATAAGGTGCACATCTAGCTTGATGTCAAACGACGGGTCTACATTGGAGGATAGCTGAACAACAGCACGGTCACGAGTGTGTGTCATTACAAAGCTGCCGACGCCTTCTACCCGTAGTTCAGCCTTATCCCTGCGAAGAGACAAGCCTTTGAAATCATAAAAGTCATAAAATTAACCTGTGAGCCTGGATCGCAAAGTAATCTGCACTGTTGCCTTCCGCCAAAGCCATCAGTAATTGGTCCATACGCCGTTGCCAAACGAACCAAACTGTCAGTGAAGACTTTCAACGTCTTGACGGGTTCTGTCATGTAGTTTCGAGGTGCCTGGGGCGATGTAGAAGCCTGGGTAAGAGCTGTTGACGTCGATGCCACTGCAGTCTTCGCCTCTGTGCCTGCTGGTGAACTTCGACAAAGAAGGGTGTGATGCCTCCCGTTGCATTGACGACAATTGGTAGATACACAAGCCTTCGTTGCATGACCTGGCCTCAAACAGTTGAAGCACAAATTTGATCCTTTTAGCCTCTGGAAACGTTCAGCCACGGGTAATGCCAACAATTTAGGACATCGACTAATGCGGTGAGTTCTTTCGTTGCAAAATTCACAGTTGCCAGGAGCAGTCGCAGCCAAATTTGTCTTGAGCAAGCGGAGTGTACGATTCTGAGCGACAACGTCCTTCTTCACACCAAGTTGATTGTTGTTTTTGTTGTCCACCGCATTCCATCGAAGTACATCTGATGTAAATGTATGAGCGCGTCTCTCCACAAAGACCAGTAGTTCTTCGAGTTTCGGTATGTCATTCGAGACTCGACTCATTCCCCAAGCCTGTTGCGTAGCTGCTGGAAGCTTCGATGTCACAATGGGTAAAGCCAATGCATCCCAACTATCCACAGGTAGCTTCATGACAGTCAAGGCACGAAACGACTCCCTAACTGTGTCATCAGTGTTGTCGAATATTCAATCGTCTGTGGTTTGAGGCCAATAAATCTCGACACGTGAATTTCTGCCAACTGTTTCGGGCTGTCGTAACGGCCTTTCAACGCCTCCCACACCGCTTCGTATCCACCGGTATACATTCCTCCCACCAGTGCCACTGCATCACCCTGAACAGCTTCACGCAATTTCCCCAGTTTATACGCCTCAGGATACTCTTGCGTATGCACTAGCGTCTCGAATGCATCCTTAAAAGCCAGCCAATTTTGTAGAGTGCCATCGAACTTAGGAACTGACAATGGATCTAGCTTTAAATCCATTGTAGTTGAACGAGATGAAGCTGCATACTGAATATTATCCGCCTGGTTGGATTGTGCCACAGAAACCATGCGGTGTAGTTTCGCCATCGCTCGATTGGACTGTGCCTCAATTTCATCCCATAGCACTGTGTGGGATTCGATCTCCAACGGTTGTGCTACAGCAATAAGTGCATCATGAGCCATTACAAACCGATCGAAATGTGACTGCAGAGAGGCCATCTCTTGCCGAAGGCCAAATATTTCATCAGCAAAGTCTTCCTTGGTAATATTCGCAGCGATCCGCTTGATTGCGGTATTTGCCGTTACACGCCTATTCAAGTCTGCCATTGTTTCCACAGGATCACCGTAGTATAACGTTGAATTTGCAAGGCAATCTAACTCACTTACGATTGTTGTATCCAAATTCTGCAGCTCGTCCGACATTCACCAAATATGTGCACTATTTTAATTCGTTCACTGCCAAAACGCACGAATGCTACGCCAACTTTATTGTTTTTTTTGTATGTCTGTACGAGTATGTAGCCAAATTCAAAGTATACCGTGTGAGTTGCTATTCCTCACAGGAGGCACAAACAACTGTACAAGAATTTAGGCGTTGGTTAAATAAAACTCGTCGAATCTAATTTTAATAATTTAATAATGCAAAATGCCACGCTTGTACATTCAGAACAAAAGAAGGAACAAAGTAAAGTTACAAAAATGATACGCGAAGAACAAAAGAAGCAAGAAGAAGACTGAGAACAATAGAAGATTGTTCCTTTATATGATTTTAAATTAACGGGTCAATTCAACCGGTTGATACGAGTAATACAGATATAGTAATTGAAATAAAAGTGCGAGAGAGATAGTCAATCATTGGACGAATGGAATGACAGCTAAGTAACTATTTTAGTGTTGCCAACAGAATCTTGAACACTTTCTATCTTCTCTCAAATCACTTACGAATAAATGGAAGCCTAAGTTACTATTGTAACTCAAAAGATAATATTTATAATAAAACGCGTCTTCTCCGATGAACACTTTATTGCAACTGACTGAAACTTAGCTTGCATGGTAACAGGAAAAGCTTAATACTCGTATATATACGAGTATGTATGTACGTACAACAATAATTTTGATCAAGCGGATAACCGTTTGGCAACATTTGGTCATCTTCTGATTTTACAGATATTACTTAATCGAAAGTACAATAAGAAATTGCATTATATAAAGCAAGGGCATAGGATGATCCGAATGTTTATACCTTTTGAGAATGAAACTAAAATCATATTTTTTCGAATGAAATTCTTACAAATCGACCATCCTGGTTATGAATCGTCCTCGATTTATATAAGCAATGATAAGTACGTTATTTATTAATATTTGCTTTATACAAAAAGTACGGAAAATTACTTCAAAGCATGGCTTACTAATGAATTTCCGCTTTATCGAGAAATACAAAAAGTATTACTAATCGCTCAAATATAACTATTTTATAATATCATTTTTACGTGAATTATATACATAGATATTTGTATGCAACAAAATGAACTTCTTAACATAAAGTCAAAAAATTGGATACGAAGATGCATATAATAATTAATTTTTTTTTTTTTTTAACTGGTACGTATGGTTTCATGTTCTCTGGGGATGCTATACCCTCATAAGGAATCCGCGATATTTGAAGATTTTCCAAATCCTTGATTAAATACCTATCATTAGGTAATACTTTTTTAATGGTCCTTTAAACTTTGGTAAAAGTTTTTCATTAATACGGGGAGCTACTACGACATTTTTTATCATAACATAATCACCGATGTTATACATATGAGGACTTTTGTGTCGTTTATCGAAATAAATTTTGTTAACTGCTTGAGTAAGGACAGTGTTTTCCTCTGCTTGTTTTCTAATGAATTCTAGATTTCTTGGGGTTTTTGTGACAATACTTAGCTCGAGATACTCGCGAATTTCATCGTGAATTGTACCCTTTAGGGAGACACCAAACAATTACATACTTGGGCGAAAGCCTGTGCTTTTGTTCACAAGATTATTTAAAGCAAATTCTACCTTCCCTAAATGTTTAGTCCATTCACCAGGATCTAATTCGCTCTCCTTTGCAAGCATCGGCGTAAGGCTTCGATTTATCCGTTCTACTTGGCCATTTGATTGAGGTGAACTTGTCGCGATTTTAATATGTTGAATGCCTTCTACATGGCAAAAGTTAGAGAAGTCATCCGAAGTGAAACAACTACCTCTATCGGATATTATACGTTTTGGTTTACTGTAAGCTAAGAAATATGATTCTAAACTTCTAATTACCTCTGTTGTGCTTGTACTTCTTACTGGGAAAAGTTTAGTGAACTTTGAAAATCCATCGATGACCAAAAAGATGTGTTTTTTAGTATTTCGCACACAGGATGGTAATGGTCCATAATGGTCAATATGGATTGTCTCGAAAGACTTATCGCCTTTAGGGATATTGTGCAATACTCCTTCCTTTTTACCAGGTGGTATGGAAAAATTAATGCATTTGAGACAACTCTCGATGTAAGCTTTAATTTTAGCCTTCATGTGCGGAAACCAATATGTCTTTTTTAGAAATTCATAACACTTATCGATACCTATATGACATAGAGCATCGTGGTGAGTCTGAATTACATTTTTCTCCATATTAGATGGAACATAAAAGAGGATTTTTTGATTCAATTTACGGTACACAAGCCCATTTATTAAATTAATTGAAGGACTTTTCCTTTTCACTAACATTTCAACTAATCGCTTAATAACAGGATCTTTCTGCTGTGAAGCAGCAAGGACATGTCCAAAAGACTCAGGTTCTATAACTAAAATGTTGTGACATCTACTAAGAGCGTCGACATGGTTCATCCTCTTGCTGTCTCTGTGTTCAATTACATAGTCAAAATCTTGAAGATCTAAAGCCCAGCGAGAGATCCTAGGATTCAACAATTTCTTGTTAAAAGTACGCGTTAAGGATCCACAATCCGTAATGATCTTGAACTTAATACCTGTAAGATAATTCTGAACCTCCTAAGAGCGTAGACGATAGCTAATGTTTCCAATTCGTAGGAATGGTATTTAGACTCCTGTATTGTAGAACGCTTGAAAAAAAAGAAAATTGAATGAAAGGATTTGTCTTCTTGACGCTGCAGTAAAATCGCGCCCAACCCGAGACTACTTGCATCGCAATGTAGCTCTGTATCTGCATTGGGATTGTAGATACTAAGTAATGGAGCATTAAGTAACTTTTGCTTCAACATTTCGAAGTTCCATAATCGCCAAAAAAGAACTCTGCTTCTTTCTTTACAAGGTCATATAATGGTTTTGATAAAATAAAAAAGTCTTTTATAAATTTACGAAAATATGAGTATAAGCCCAGGAATGAATGTAAGTTTTTTACATTTGTAGGCATCGGAAAATCGGCTACAGCCCGCAACACTTCGACGTTTGGTCCTGTTTCATGAGCCGAAATCTCATAACCAAAATATGTAATCTGTTCGAACATAAAAACACACTTATCATATCTCAATTGTAATTTGTTATTCCGTACTACATCAATAACTTCAATTAAAATTGAGAAATGTTCTTCCTTTGTTGAAGTGGCTATAAGTAAGTCGTCTATATAAACCAATAACTTCCCTGATTTTATAAGGTCATCAAATATGGAATTTATATACCTCTGGAAGACTGCGGGGGCATTTTTGAGCCCAAAAGGCATGCGGAGGTATTCGAATTGGCCTAATGGTTTTACAAAAGATGTGTATTTTACTGAGTCTTCTGGTATTTTTACATGGTGAAACCCGCTCTTCAGGTCTAATAATGAAAAATACCTTTTACCTCGCAACTTATCTAAATGGTGCTCAATAAGAGGTATAGGAAAATTATCCTTAACAGTACTCTTATTAAGCTGCCTAAAATCAATGCACATCCTAAGCTCACCCGTTTTCTTTTTGGTAAGCACTATTGGAGAAGCAAAAGGGGAGTTACTCTTCCAAATTATATTATCCTGAATCAATTCGTCTAGCATCGTACGCAACTGCAAAGTATGCGCGTGTGGTAACCTTCTAGGAGTGCAATTAAAACCACTGCTCGTATCAGCTAAAACTATTTTCATCTCATAACTTGCACATTCCGTCAGTAACTTTTTATCAGTCGAAAACCCGTTAACTATATCCCGAATCTTACGTTTTTCGTTAAAATCTAAATTTTCGCTAATTTTCAAATCGAATTTATCGTCTAAATCATTACGAGTACATGCATCAATATTCAAAATATAATTTACATCATTATCTAAATTTTTATCATTTAAAATATTTTTTCTACAATATAAACATTTTGCTCATCAATACATAATTTAATCTTGGATTTTTGTAAGAAATCGCGTCCTAAAATAATAACATTATTCATAGTTTGTGGCGTACACCCATTGAAATGTGATTTTTCTTATTTTTAAATAATAATAAAGCAAACCTAAAAAAACTTCAACTCTTGTGTGAACTCACCATCTCACTAGCAACATGTTGCTAAGAATTAGTAGTTTAATTGATCCCTGAACATAGCTTTGTTTATACCAATTATCTAAAATTTAGTACACAGTGTCAAGTACTTAAAGCAAAGCTTGTGTGGAAATCTTTCTTTTGCTCAGACCAACTCGATTAGTACAGAAGATCGGAAAGTGAGTTTTTTACCTTTTTCTTTTTGTATAATACTTCACCGATTGTTGAAGTGATTGCATACAGATAAAATAAGTCTAAATTAATTAATTTTGAGAAGCAAATCTATCAAACCAGGTAAAAATGTAATTCCATTTGGTCAATTAATAAATTAATAAAATCTCTGTTTTTCTGCAGAAAACTGCGGATGACCAATGGTAAGGAATACCCATACGGTACTTTTGTGTCCCACTCAGAAGGAAACAGTTACCTAGCGGCCCAATGTAACGGGACTAATATTCCACATTTTACCGCATGTCATCCGCAGTTCCTATAAGCTGATAGAATTTACAAAATGTTAAATAACAAAAACACAACCTAAAACAAAAAAAAGGAAAATGCACTCAAGCACGCATATCACACATCGAACGACATACATACATATATCAAAAATTCAACAAATATTACAAACATCAAAAATTAGCCTGCAATAAAACGCTAGAAAAATTAACCTATACTCGTACATACCATATAAAGTCGAATGCTTGGTGCTGCGATCTACAGCAAGTGAAACAGTTAGTTTGATCAAATATTAGCAATCAAAGCGACATATAAATCAATTCAGTGTATCAATTTTATTGTGTCTTAACTTTTTATTCATTTGATTTGATTCATGCAAAGTTTCCGTTATCAATCATTCAGTTTGTTACTGTTCAATGTTAAAGATGATTTTCTTTAAAATTACCTGTTCACTTTTCTTTAATTAAATACCTATGTACGTATATACCTATTCATAATTATTCTTATAATTACAATACTTAATCTATAAAAAAGCTAAATTAACCTACATTTGTGAATTTGATAAAGACACCTTAACTACTACTTACCCTACTGTAACAAATTCTAAAAGCCTAAGAATTAACGTAAATTATTATAACCTTTTTGTCAAACCAGTCAAAGCAGGATGGGATTTGTGCACAAATTTCGACGCTGCAGGAACATCATGAACATGCAAAACAGTGAGTACAACTTTGCCTATAAAACTTAATTCATTGGCTTTTGATATAGACAATAATTTCATACTTATTTTTTTTTTACCTTGATGTCATAAACACATATACATTATATTCATATACTTATACTTACTTTAATAACTACATAATAATATACATAATTTTAACTTACTCAATATATTATTTTATATCTAACAAATGAAGTGAATCATATACCTACATATACATATACTTAGACTTAGGTAACCAGAAATCGAATGTAAAGAATTTTATTTTAAATACATGAGTTAATAAATATTTCGTTTGTTGAGATATGTGATCTGATTAATGTTCATGAAGGATGATCGTTAGAGTTAATCTTACTACAATCCAGAATCTTTGTAATTTATGCAATTATAGTTCAATATTATGAGCTGGATACAATTGTAGGATTTCCCCTTAAACCAATAAGGATAAGCTGATTTATATACCTCTTTTATATTTCTTACCCAAATTTCGAACCATATTTGCAATAGCCTTATTATGCGTATTCAAAACGCAGGAACTAAGGCCTTTTTTCTATCTTCCCTCGTCTCACCTCTTAAAAGTGAGAATATCTGTAAACATCTTTTGGCATGATTTTTGTTTTTTTGTAGACCAGAAGAAAAGCAGCACCGACGAGCTAATTGCCGTGCATCCGCAAGCATGCCAACCGCTGCTTCAATGTGAGAATTTTTTTTGACACACCACCTCCCTCTCACACCTATTTACTTATTATTATACTACAAGTTTCGTTTTTGATAACATACATACATACATACATACATTTAAAATATCATCATTAAATTTAACTAGGCAATCAACTTTTCCATAAATTTCTAATTTACTATTACTAATACCCACGAAATTATGCGGTGATGTTACAGGTGTCACAAAATAGGATGGTACATGCTGCTGTTTAACGAAGCTAATGGGGCTTCCGGTGTCTATCATTGTCATAGCATCCAGAGTAGTTTTCACTGCCATAGGATCCTTGGATTGAAAAGTGTGCTCAAGCACACCTTGGAAGTCATTCAGGCATGATGATTGAATCTCTGTAGATGCTGAGCCATTCAGGAGAATCATTACTGAGTTGGATTGTGGGAAATTCTTCAAAATGTGGCCTTTTTGTCCACAGCGAAAACACGAGCCTCGTTACCTTTGTGGTTTTGGAGAATTGGTAACCATGTGCCCGATTTTGTTGCAGTTAAAGCACCGTAGGTTGATGACTTTGCTTCGGACTTGATTGCAAGGTCTGTGCGAGGGAGATGCTATGTGCTGTGGTTGGCAGAAAAGCTGAGTCCTCATTTTCTCATATTTGCGCAAGCTGCTCTTCAACTCGTGTATGGTATCGGCTGTAAATAAAATTTGCTTATTAAGCATGGAATCAGGAATACCTCTGATAATGTAGCTGATAATATCTTGTTCCTCGATGTTTGCAGAGTCCGCTATTTCTTGCATAGCCAGAACATACTGCTGCACGCTTTCTTCTTTCCGTTTCTTACGGTATCGTAAACTGTTGTGTATATCACTAGCGGTTGTGTGCTGATCAAACTCCGTTAGCAAAGTGGTTTTTAGTTCACTCCATGAACGGCATAAATTTGACCTTAAAAAAAGTTTTGCTGTTACTCTTAGTAGACGCTGGACATAGATGAAGCGTTTGGATTCGTCCAATTTGTAAATGCATACCCCTTCCTCGAACGCTTTTATCCACTTCGCTAGCGAATAGTCGTCGTCACCAGAAAATGTTGGTAGTGATTCCTCAACTTCACAAAAGGAATTCAGAGAAGCTTGTGTTTCCAGTGGGCCACTTTGGAGTACCGAGTCGACCACCGTCGAGTGCACAACTCCACCAGTGCACTCGCAATATTGTTGTGTGCTGTGCAAAACAAAAAAAAAAAAAAAAAACCGCGCGTGTGCAAAAAAAAACATACAAAAACAAAAAAAAGTGCAGTGCAGTGACTGAAAAGAAAAATATCACACAGTGCGGGTATCCCACCTCACCCGCTCCTAGTTGAAGTACTGTTGCTTGCACTCAGTCACTGCCGTTACTGTATTTACCATACGGTACGGGCAGTGGCTGCGTGTATGTAACAACTGATGGATAGCGGGTTGTGAGTGAAAATTTTGTTGGTGCACTGTTTCATATTGTTGTAAGGGCATAACACCTACAACAATTTGATCCGGTAAATCAATGTTAGAATTTTCACTTCTCGGCCTTGCTTAGTATCGTCGGTGTTTGTGTTTTCTGTGTTTGTCTGTGATTATGACTAGGGAATTCAGGGTAGACGTAGCCAATATACGCGGGCTAAAAATTAATCACTTTTCTGCGTACGTCCACGTCTGTAAGTACAGACCAGCTGTTTTGGCACTTAGTGAAACACAGGTAAACAACCTAACGCAGCTCGTAAATGAGCCCACGCGAATACCAGACGTTGATAGTCATCCCGCCAACACCCTGGACTTGTTTTTAACTTCTCACCCTGATAAGTACACCATTGATGTGCTCTCCCCTCTAGGCTCGTCGTACCATTGTGTCATATCAGCTAATTTCTCGTACACCGACCACACAGTTATAGCAAAAATTCATAAAAGAACCGTATGGCAATACGAGAAAGCCAACTGGAGCGGTCTTACTAGCTTCTTTAGGAATTTTAACTGGTCGTTATGCTTCCTCGATAATGACGTGGATGCCGCTGCTGATATGATTACCGACACCATTCTCTTTGGAATGAGATCCTTTATTCCTCATCGGATGAAGAGAGAAATGTTTTTTCGGTCCTACGAGACCAACCCGACAGAGGAAAACCGAAAAAAGTTCAAACGAGCCAGAAATGACTGCAACGCCTTTCTTAAGCGTGTGAAATTCCTATACGACCAAAAACTGAGGCAAAAAATAATGTCCCAAAGGCAGTAAAAATTGTTGGTCGTTCGTCAAAAATATTAGAAATTCCACCTCATCCTCCATCCCAACGCTCATTTACAATGACATTCCAGCTGTCAGCTCTTTGGATAAGGCCAATCTGCTTGCTGCACACTTTGCGGCCAGCTCAACACTCCCAGATTGTGCTTTGTTTCCGCCTACACTTGAGTGCGTCGAATCTTCAATGGGACGAATCTACTTTCGCACTCGTGTAGTAGCAAGAGTACTTAAAGATCTCCACATATATAAATCCGCTGGTCCAGATGGTATATCTCCCCTTCTTCTGAAGAGGTGTTCTTCCTCGCTGGCAAAACCATTGCGTAAGCTTTTTCATCTATCCTACACTTTGGGACTCTTCCCGAGCAGATGGAAAACAGCATTTGTCCAGCCCGTCCCTAAACAAGGCGAATCATCTTCTCTCTCCTCCTACAGACCCATTGCACTTACCTCCCTTCTTTCCAAGGTCATGGAAACACTGAAAATTCGTCAGTTCATGAAATATATCGAAACACGAAAACTTCTCAATGACCGGCAGTACGGTTTTCGTAGCAACAGTTCCACTGGTGATTTGATGGCATGTCTCACCGAAAAGTGGAACCAAAGCGTACATCAATCTGGCGAAAGCAAGATATTTCTAAGACATTTGACAGAGTTTGGCATCAGGCTCTTTTGTCGAAAATGCGTGCATTTCGGATCGACGACTCTCTTCTTCAATGGATTAGAAATTACCTTTCGGAACGTTCAATTCAAGTTGTCTTGCACGGTTTCAAGTCTGATATTCACAAAATAAATGCTGGTGTGCCCCAGGGCTCTGTTCTGTCACCGACACTCTTTTTAATTTTCATTAACGATCTCTTGTCTGCTACTTCTAATCCAATATATTCCTTTGCTGGTGACAGTACTCTCTGCTTTTCATATTCGTTCCCGGACTCACGGCCCTGCTCTCCGGCTGTAGTACGAGAACGGCAGCGTATGCTAAGCTCATTAAATTCCGATATCATAACCAATAACCAATTGGGGAACTACCAATAGAGTGGAATTTAATGCTTCCAAAACACAATGCTGTCTGATGTCTTTAAAGCGAAATTTAAACCCCCAGCCATTATCCATGAATGGCACTTGCATCGTCGAAACCGAAAAACTTTCCATTCTCGGTATGTGTGTCAATGACAACTTACGTTGGAATGACCACATATTTGATGTCGCCAAAAATGCTGCGAAATGTCTAGGTTTCCTCAAGCGATGTAAGAAATATTTTACCCCCTCTGATCTGGCCTCAATATATAAGGCATTCATCCACCCAAAATTGGAGTACAACTCCCACATCTGGTCAGGTGCTCCTAAAACATCTCTGCACCTGCTAGATAGGATTCAAAACCGTGCGATAAAACTTATTGACGATACTAATATCAGTCAATCAATGGACACCATCGAACGCCGACAAAATGTCTCGTGTCTCACTTTGTTTTATCGCTATTTCCACTACCAGTGCTACACTGAAATCGACAGTAGCATTCCGCCCTTTCAAACTTTCAACCGTAACACCCGTCTCGCTATGAATGCTCATCAGTATACCCTCAAGCCCATTTTCGGACGTACTCTAAAATATCGTGATTCGTTCCTAAGCCGTACAACTTGCTTATGGAATGCCCTGCCGATCTCTGTATTTCCTGGTCGTTATAACTTGCAAACATTTAAAAACAATGTACATCGGTACCTCTCTTTTCTTCCTCCCTAAATTTCCTTTGCCCGCGCTGTGTACAATCACCTTAAGGATACTTGAGCGCGCGCTCATTATAAAAAAACAAAAAAAAAAAAAAACAACTCAGCTTGTCTCTTCTGCAGAGAACGTAATTCCTCCTTTTTGGCAACAATTTCTCGCAGTTTTTCCACTTGTTCTGTAACTAACCTGTCTTCTTCTTCAATATGTTCATATGTTCGTTAACATGTTCGCTCATAACATTAACGGGAAAAGATTCTTCAATTTGATTTTCTTCATATGTTTCAATAGCTTGCTGCAGTCGTCCCTTTAAGATAGCTTTTATTCCATTCTTTGGTATATCCATCTCTGCCAATTTTTCTTTTAACAGTTGCATTCTGTGTGAATCTTTCTGCACGCGCGCTCATTATTTCAAACTTTTACAATTAATACTTTTTAAGAAATCACAAATTTTACTTTCAAGAAACAAAAACAAACACAATTTAATTTTTTCTTGGCTATTCGCTAAATCCCACTTCTGAATAGTTGTAACTCAAAACATAATATAATAAAACGCGTCTTCTTTGATGAACACTTTATTACAACTGACTCAAACTTAGCTTGCATGGTAACAGGAAAAGCTTAATATATATACGAGTATGTATGTACGTACAACAATAATTTTGATCAAGCGGATAACCGTTTGGCAACATTTGGTCATCTTCTGATTTTACAGATAATACTTAAAGTACAATAAGAAATTGCATTATATAAAGCAAGGGCATAGGGTGATCCGGATGTTTATAACTTAATAATTAATATAATTAAAACTAAAATCATATTTTTTCGAATGAAATTCTTACACTATTTAACCCACACCGTGAACAAAGCTAACATAGGTAATAACTTGTATATCCCTTTATTATTGCAATATAAAGTCATTATTATGTCCAGAAAACAAAGTACGAGTAATAATATACGAAATAGTGTTTCATAGTGCACCAATGCCGATAATCCCCTCGTAATAATAATTTATTTTCCTAGTCATGGTTGGTACAATACGCTAAGGGCTTTACTAACAACAAATCGTTAGTTGGGATTTAAAAAAGGTGTCGACTTAAATATTAATATAGACTTAAGTCCAAAATGTACCAATAATGAAATTAAAAGTCAGCTTTTACTTAAACTTCACTCTTTCAAAGATACTATTACATTTTCATTGCATCTACTACATAACATTGATTTGACGTTTGTATTAATTTAAAATGATTTGGATTTCCGATGAGGAAATATATAATATATGGATAGCCAATTAATTGCGGAATCCGTTCTTTCGCGAAGTGTGAAATTAACCAGCAAATCTTTCATCTCTTTTGTCTAATTGATGCAGCACGGACGTTATTATACACACATACATCATAGATATGTACATCAGCAAACGCCAATACTCCTGGCACTAGAAAGTCGAAATCAACAAAATCAGCTAAGATTGTTTACTTCGTTTGTGCATATAAAAAATGTGATGCCAATGAACTGAAGTTATTACTCTTTGTTGGCTCCGTTTTCCCTTCCTTAATGGAAATTGGATTCCATAAGTGTTCTTTTTAAAACTCTAATTCAACATTATTTTCATCAATCAATAACTTTGTATAACGAAATAAGTAGTAATTAAGAGGACATTGCTGTGTATATCCAACAATTTTGAATACTTTTTTTATTGCTTTAAAATGTTCTAAAGGTTATGTAGAATTAATGCGTATTTAAAATATTTTCCGAGTTATAGCATCAAGAGATGATAGAGAAAGGTAGCAATGTACAGGTAGGCCATAAAAGAAATATTTTTATGGCATCCAACAGACCTAAGAAAATATAGAAACAGATGCGAATACTAATGCGATTTTGAAAAAAGCTGTTTAACGCTGATAGTGATGATATGTAGCGATATGTAACCCACAACATTCACATCGTTTTATAGTGTTATACTATACTATATACATTTACTCGTATACATAGAAATTTTAAATGTGTTTCCCTTGAAACAACGTTTTTTGAATCCGAGCACACGATAATTAGAAAACGGATAAATCGCGTTAAAATATTGCGTGCTTCTTTTAATTTGTCGGTGAATCTACAAAATTTAAAATGTTTTGATAAGAAATATGCGTTGTTTAATGTTTAAATAACGAAATTTTTACGAAAAGATTATACTTTTGTTTTTAAACTTTTCATTGACACTTACAATTTTTGGCACATTTTCGAGGTTTAGCAACGAATTGTACTTGTTATTAACATTTTTTTTCATTGTCCTGTATTCAAAAATAAGAACGGAGAATGTATGCAAATTACACACTTTATTTTTTGCATTTTAGTTTATTGTTAAATAACACTTATACAATTTCAACTAAATTCAGTTAGCAGTTTACGCATAATTTTAGTATTTTAGATACCAAATCAAATCCTTTTCAGTGTTATTCTTAGTGTTAAATTAGTGCATTGGCATCACTCAGTTCTGTAATGTCATATTTAAAAACTTAGACATGACTTTCTCTACATTTATCTCCATACTAAAGACATACACTAAAGCAGACTATTAAATTCGTTATTGGTACAAACATTTTGGAAAATGTGGAGATTATACTTAAGCTGTATACTTAATTTGATTGTTAGTAAGGCCATAAGAGTTCATAAATTCGTTGTTTAAATATTTGTTAACTTTTTACTAACTAATTAATGTATTCGTTGTTAATTTATTTATTTGTATTTACTTACAAATAGGTTTATATTTATTTATTTTTATTTTGGTTTTTTCTATTTATTTAGTTATTTACATTTATTTATCTATTTATTAACTAACTAATTTATTTATTTATGAATTTAATTGTATAGTTTGTAATTAAAATTACTTTTGATATAATGATTTTTATTATTGCTATTATATATTTATTTTTTTTTTTTATTTATTGATTTATTTTTACTAATTTTTTTTTCTAAAGGGTGACCAGACAGCAATGGTATTAAAATATATTATCGAAGTTCTGGCAACGTGAATTTCGTCGTGAGGTTGGCATCTGTGTAGAGACAATTCGTCGCACAGTTTACAAATTTGAGCGTGAGTACACTCTTTTGGATCTTAAGCCACCAACCAGACAGAGACTGCTGCGAAATGAAGAAAACATAGCCTCCGTAGCGGCCAGTATCGAAGAAGACACGGAAATGTCGATTCCGGACCGATCAGCTGAATTGGGCATCGGCAAAGAGTCATCCCGGCTAATTTTTGCGGTTGGATTTGGGCCTACATCCGTATAAAATTATGGTGACACAAGAATTTAAGCCGGACGACCATAGGCAACAGCGTGAGTTTGCTAATTGGGCGCTGGAAATGTTGGCCGGATTTTGGCCAAAAAGTTATCTTCTCGTACTCGACCCATTTTCGGCTCAGCGGCTATGTCAAAAAGCAAAATTGCTGTTATTGGAGTGAACACAAACCACAAGTATTCGGACAAGCATCAATGCATCCACAAAGATTGACTGTTTGGTGCGGTTTATGGCATGGTGGTGTCATCGGACGTTATTTCTTTTGAAATGAGGAAGAAGACACCGTTACAGTCAATGATCTCAGGTATACAGCGATGTTAACCGACTTTCTGTGATCAGAGCTCAGCAATATCGATATATCCGAGCTATGATTCCAACAAGACGGCGCTACATTCCATACAAACGACGCAATGTTCGAAGCCGTTAAGGAGAAATTTGGCGACTTGATCATGTCACGGAGAGCGTTCATCACTTTCTCTGAGGCTACGTCATGTCCTTAGTCTACGCTAACGAGCAAACCACTTTGACGAACTCGAGGCCGACATTCGACACACTATTGCCGGACCGACACCGCTTGAAGCACTGCCAACCAATCCAAGGCGTCCATTTGAATGATGTGCTATCCTACACATAATGGCATGAACGTAGTTTAAAAATAAAGCCAGACTCAGAATATCCCACACCGTTGTTGTTTCATTTCAATTTTGTTTCCTTTCTTTCTTATCTGGTTACTCTTTATTAGTTGTTATTGTAGTTATCCTTTGTAAATAGTCGTTCAAGTAGCTTATATATTTTGCAGCGATTGCTGCAAGTTCCTTCATTTTTTCCCTAATCTGACTGATCCCACTTTCCTATCATCTATCTTACACTCATTCGTTCGTTCACTTTCTCTGCGACTCTCATGGAGGTAATACTTAAAATAAAGCTGTTAAATGATTCGTAAGTATTTCTCTTTTTATTACACATAATTTTTCTACTTATTTAATCCCCCAATTGTGCCCGGCAATTGTGCGAGAACCCACAAGTACTTGTAAAAGCGATTCTCCCCACAGAAATATTATGTAAACTTTTTTGAGTTAGAGACACGTGTTAGACAAACCCTACAGATATGCATATATGAGTGTATTCCAAAACAAAAAGGAAAAAAAAACACATCATCACCACCATTCAGACCATTCAGCCATAAACACAGCAACTCTCTGGACTCACATTCAAATCACAAACGAATGCTGATGAATAAAACCGTTTAATGCATATGTACGAGTGTGTCCATAGATTGTACGTCATTTTTGGCTAACCCTGAATAAAAAAAGATTGACCAAACTGCAAACAGACATACATTTATATTTTTTTTGGAAAATAATAAATAATAAGAAAAAATGTAATTCCCGCACTGTGTGTAAACATTTTAGGGGTACATAAAATCCCTTGAGCGCGCTCAAGGACTGGGACTGGGATAGTCCCACTGTAGAACGCGAAGGCATTGACTTTACCAAAAGTGGATGAAAATGCTCCTAATTCCTTCGAGAGAAAAGTTCCTCTAGTGATTTTTGTTCCTGAAAAATAGATACAACAACGAACTGTATGATACGGGTACAGTGACCTTAATCAACTTAGGGCCGGTTCATTCACTCTCAGTTAAATTTAACCAGTGGTTATTCCAGCTGGTAGCTATCCATTGCGTTTGTTAACCAAAATTAATTAAATAGTTTGGTTAGTTAACCAGAGAAATCTCGAACCAACAGCTTTTCCTCAGCTAACCTCATTTTACCAATGATTTTCTGGAATTTTGTTTATTCATGATTGGTTTTCAAATCGCGGTTGACGTAATACAAGATTTAATACAACAAAATTCTGTACATGTTGTACATTGTGCGATAAAGAATTCAAAATGATAAAATAACGCAAAATGGAGTATAAATAATGAAAAATAAGATCCGCAAATCTCTGCATCAAATAATAATAAATAACAGGTAATGACAATATTTTAAATTCCAACACCTTCAAAAAAGGTAAACGAAAACAAAGTTATTAACAGTTTAACAAACAAGTTAATAGAGAAACTGGAATGAATTGTTGCTTACCTATGGTTAGGTAACTAGAGTGAACAAACACCTTTTTGGTTACCACAGATTTATAACCAAGGTAACCAGAGATGTACCCACCTGTGAACAAACCGGCCCCTAGTGTGCGCAACTGGAAGTGTTTGGCGTAAGTTCGCGTTATATGGATATAACTGTTAGCCGAGGGCCAAGTCCACGTAAAGACGAAGAAAATAATACGGTGTACAGGACTACGATAGACAATTTCTTACCTTCTGACGTCAGTTCAGAAAAACCCTTATATGTAACTGTCATTTATATGGCGTTATTTTCCCCACATATCTCAAAAATCAGTTTTACTGACAGTCTCCACATAGGGGAACTCTATCACGCATGTAGACTTCTACTAGTCTCATTAGACCTTAATGCGTCTCCCATGCGACTCATGTTTGATGTTTAAGTGCCCAAATATGATTTTTCAGCATTAAATCGCCTTAAGCATAGCACATGATTCATCAAAATCTCTCAAGTTTGATAAAAGAGCACAAAAGAGCAATACCCTCAGGACACACTCAAAACCATGTTATAATTTAAGTAATATCTAAATCGATTTGAACAGAACACAGCTTGATCACAAGTAGGATTTACTTTTGTATGTTCTCAAGCTCTACATCGAGGGATACTCTTCAAGGTTCCTTCCCAATAATATTCATATATAAAATCTTTATTTGAATATCATCGAGTACCATTCTTAGAAGAGTAGGATTACCCTTTGCCTTTGAGACAATTTCGACGACGCAATAATTCGCTAGAGAATTTGGTGCTCCCACTCATCCCTCGTTAAGCCCCATAATTCGATTTTAAAAAGTCCACCTTTCATCAGAGACAAGAAGTCAAATATTTACTTTAACATATTTCAGCCCTTATTATTCGTACGAATATATGGTATACTTGTGTTTGTGTATACGTACTATATTTACTTTTCGTTTTTTTTTTTTACTTAAAACAATTCAGACAGCTTCAAAACATTCAAAGATGCTTGCACTCATATCCCCATTTGTTTGGACAAGAAACGAAATTAACTCCCCTTGGTAAGAATGGTACAAGTATAGCTTACCACCCACTAGGGTGGACTCGACTATAGCCTTCCACGCAGTCAAGTCAAGGCCTTCTTGACGAATACTTTAAAGGAGGAAATCTGTCTCCGGTGTGTGCCCTCTATCCATTTACTTGGCTTTAAGTGAATACAAAGTCAACAACCTACGCACCTAAGGAGAGTATTCTTATCTATGAATGAAATGACTGAATAGAATGAAATGGTTGAAATGTATGAAATGGATAAAACGAAAGAAACGGCACCCATTGCGCGACGGCTATTGTCATTTTTGTTCTTCGTTTGATTAAATTAACTTTGAAATGTGTATCCCCAGCTGGGAGGGAGTTCTCCCGCCCTTCTGGAGATAGTAAGAATCCACCTCTTCTCCATCGACAGATGTGAAAAAGTTCCATCGTCAAAGGACTAGTGCCACAGATAAACGAAAACACTTTAGTGGTGGTGTATGAGTACTAGTCTACACGAATGTTTCTAATGTCTTTATCTAAGTCATTTGGGAATACTGGTACTGTCCCTAAAGATGAAATTCGGTTTCATTGACTTTTGACACTTTGCACTCGTATTCGTATTACTAGAACAAGATAAATTGATATTTAAGATTGCAATCGACTTGGCTGTATTTGATTGTCATTTTCACATGCTGGTACGTATTGTGTTGTCACCGATGTAAAGCACAAGCAGTTCTCATCTCACACATCATTATAAATGGGATACCATCAACATGACAAATTTTCCTAGTTCCTGTTCGAAAATATGATAATTTTTTTTATTTTTTTTTTTTTAAACAACAGTGTGACTCACAAGTCTCGCCACTCAAATACATACAAACAAAGACGAGTACGAGTATTTTGTGAAAATTTTGACTTGAAAACTAAAATGATCGGGAACAAGCTATTGTAATTAGATGAGTTAAGATTTAATGGGCTAGACTAAGAGCCATACAACAAAATAAGGGGAAATCATTAAAGCAAATTAAGTCGAAATGGCCTTATAAACTTTTAGGAACGATTTTACAAATAAACGAATTTACGGGGAAGCGCTAGTGACCCTTGCTGGCCTCATTTCTTTGTGTGTGGTTTTCTTTTTTGTTCGTTTTATCGCACTTAACCCGTAGTAACTACGAAGCACAAGCTAATTATTATTGCTTTTGGCCTGGAGTCTTTCTTATAGGCTTACGAAGAATGTCTGTTTGTTATATTTTTATATAGGTACACACGTTAACTCAATCATATTTTATGAAGTCATCAAAACAATTATGATTGTCAGAATAAATTTTTTTTTATACATTTGTGTCGCCCTTTGCCAATAGGCGATTTATTATCTAGTGCGGAATTATATCAGTAGACACTTTCACTTTGTTGGGATACATTCTATTTTGTGGGAAACTATAACAGCAAGATGACATACAGCGACGATGGTAGGTGGCTATAAAAGTTGTTCAAAGATGTTGATGGGACAAAGTTTTCTAGTCATCGACTAGTGAAAGTATGTGTATCTGTTATTTTTGATGTAAGGAAAAATCACTTTCACGTACACACCTCGAAAATGTCATTAAACAAATCTTTGGAGACATGGGAAGTATTGTTTAGGAGTGACAAGATATGGCAAGATATTGCAGGATATGGGAAGATATGAAAACATATCGAAGTATCCTAATTTGTCATGAAGGAGCTCTTTTATAAAAACCAACTTTATTGGACAGATTTGTCGTATCATCATCACATAATCGGGGGCTGCTTTGAAGATATATTTGTATGATACTCATGTGTAGTACAAATATATGAGTATTTCGTTCTCAGTAGGCCATATATGGATCTTCTATGTGCAGGTTGTTAAGAGCACCCTGTCGCAGTTAAATCATCACCTATGCTGTTAATGGATCCTTCTCAATGGCTTACTGTCGCAAGATTTAATTTGGAAGAATGTATTTGTCAGCAACGAACTCCTTCTGTTATAGCTTGTCGTTAACAGCCTCCTGTAGCAGATAAATCATCAGCCATGCTGTTAATGGATCTTTCTCAACGGCCTTATTTTACAATCTGAGCAAAAACAAAAAAGTTGACGCAGAACCGTAACCTATATATGAGAACTATAACGAACTCTCACGAACCTGCCAACTTAGACCTCGATAAAATTATCTTGATTATCATTACGAAGAGGGACAGTAAATCTGTGGACATTTTCAATGCTTTTTGTGAAAGATTTCAACACAAAGAGACATCTGGAGCGATAGATGATTGTCAAGTCATCCTTGTTCTTCAGCGTGTCCTAAAAACTAAACTAAAAGAGCACGCATGTGCCCTCTTTTCCAATAAACCTGGATGTGATCCAGACGAAATTCGATCGTAACCATACTTTGATGTTGATTGCACTGAGTCCATAGATAAACCATTGCTCTCATTCTAGAAAATGTTGACAAAGATATAGAGATGTAAAAGTGTTGGTATTCACTTACAGTGTGTCAATGCGAAAGTTAAGGGTTTGCAAAAGTATTAGTATAGTTTGACATCTAGGTTATTTTATCTATGGGAAAAGATAAGAAAGTGGTATTGACAGAGTGTGGAGAGAATGCATGGACGTGGAAGGCGTTTCCATTGTATATTTTTTCAGTGGAGTTGGCAATGACGAATTTATAAAAAGCATTCACAATTACTGTGTTGAAAGAAGAAATATTAATGATAAGTAGACATATGCGCTTATATTGCAAATAGGTTAAATGTGAAAGGCAGTGGAGAAAGTTCAGCCGATTCATAAATATCATTTTCCAGTGAGCTACTCTTCTAGCACGCGCTTCCAGGCTCTCTTTCCGCACCTTTCCAATTGCACGGTGATTTCAAACGGTCTATACTACAATATTCCGAACCATAGATAAACTAATAATAAACTAAATTAATAAACTAGATAAGGAGAAGTCAAGTCAAGAGAAGAAGTCAAATGACGTAGCATCAATTTAAAATAATAAAAATCTCGAGATATCACATATTGGCCAATAAAATTTAATTTTGAAAAACTATCTAACAAAGATCGTCCTGACAGTAACATTTCATTTTAAAGCTCAAAGGTATACCTATATCAATATTTACTTGTGCGTAACACTCAACATTTTGTGTTTGTTATTAATTACTTTAATTCTTTGATTAAAAAATTTAATCAAAGAAAATTCTTACACTAATGTAATTTAATTTTATTAAATTGCTTAATATAGCTCTATAAGATGTCCATTTTCAAATTCCTTAAGGGGGATTCGCCGTATGATGGGTTGAAAAAATGGATTTTTTTTCCCCCATAAATTGATATGCTGGTGATTTTTTTTTAATTTTAAATCGTTATAATGATACAGCAGTTAGAAGAACCAGATGTTCGGAGCGCTGAGTTGAGTAGTAGGAGCCCAAGTCTATTGTGACGTGTCGTCTTGATACTTGAGACCCTTCCATACAAATGTGCACTTATACAAGTATAGACAAGTTTAGGCAAGTTAAGATTTTCATAGTTTTAGCCGTACTTGAAACTTTAAACGCGTTGCTCTCAAACTGTGTTTTTCAAATTTTCCTCCATCATATCTCGAGAACGGTTTGACCGATTCACTTGAATTTTATAGGATAGACTCAGCAAAGTAGACACACAGAGTGACCTAGAATCATTCTAAAATTCCGAGTATTTCTATTTTTTTTTCGTAATGAAAACATAAAAAAGAATCATGAAATTTGAAAATATTTTCCAGAAGTCTGCCAATTTTCAATATTTTCAAATGCTTCTAGGTAACTCGATGCATTTAGGCTTACAGATTAAAACGCTTTTTCTTTGTCTGATAAGCCAATCAGCCGAAATCGTGGAGGAAGTGAGTGTCCTTTTCTTCAAGGTGGTGTCTTCGGAGTGGTACACCTTACGTTTTGATGAAGAGTTTTACTTGAAATTTGCTTTACATACTCTTGAAATAGTAATAAGTAAATGATAAAGAACTTAGATTTCCATCTTTTCATTAGACGTGAAAACAAATTCCCGAAACGTGCTTAAAAATCAGACCGTCACATAGGGGAACCCCTTAACCCTTATGATGTATCGTTTCTTTTTATTTGAGCCATAAAAATTAGCGTGTTAAGGTCATAATTATGGAGGGAATACCTTGCAATTCCAGAGGATATTAACGATTAGATCGGTAAGTTGCACCATAATCGAGATAATTATATTCAATTTATTATAAATTGCGAAAGCGTGAATAAGTTTGGCTTCTAATTACAATTTTCAATTATTTTAGATTAACTGAGGAGGAAATAACTAATATTTTTGAGGCTTACTCAAACGAGGAAGAGCTTGTGGATGACTCTGATGGTTATGCAGAATGGTTGCTTAAAAATAATCAAGATTCCGACGTAGAAGAACTTGCAGAAATGAACACAATGCAAAATGTAATCGAAACCCACAATGAATCTGCTGAAAGCGATTCTGAGAGTGAAAGCGATACTTCAGCTCCGCTTGGGTCATCGGGACAATACGTATCTCGAGATCAAACTATTTGGAAAATGTCACCGCATCCATCATTCCAAAATAGATCACACAATATCATCCGTGAATCTGGTAGAACATAGTGACGCTAATCTTTTCACATCACAACATGCAATTTATGTTATTGTTTTGCTTTTCAGGAGGACCATGTCAGAATAGCAAAATATTAACGCCACTTGAGATATTAAATTTGATTTTCACAGATGAAATGAAATTAATTTTAATCAGGGAAAGAAACTGTAAGGCACACCAGTGTATCAGAGAGTTCAATGAAGTCAATCGCCACAAACAAAAAAAGTTAACGTGGAAACCTTTGTCACTGGAGGAGCTTAATGCTTCAAATATGAAGCATGTCAATGAATTGTGGAAACCTGAAACTCTGCTACTCTATAGAGCTAGTCTAAGTAGAGGTAGATTTCAAAACATTCAGCGATATATTCGTTTTGCCAATGCAAGCACACGTGCGGATCGGCTATAATATATAACTATAACCTCCGTGCCCCCTACAAACCACATGAAAATCTGAACGTAAACGAACACCTTTTTCCGTACCGGGGTCGAACGAAATTTACACAGTACATACCGTCCAAACCCGCCAAATACAGGGATAAAGGTATTTTGGATAGCAGACTCGAAAACAGCTTACCCACTACTGCAAGCCATTATATATACAAGTAATTTTTCCACACAGTTACTGAAAGTCTGTTTACTAACATATTATGTCGACGTGAATTTTTATCATAGTCAAAGAAGCAAGCGAGGAACGGCAAACAAATATCGGCGAAGAAGTAGTGATGAAATTGAGTGAACACTACAAGGGCTCAAGGAGAAATATTACCACAGATAATTTCTTTTGGGACGATCAGGAAAAATAAGGCTTATACGAGTATTCCCAAAGAGTTGCTTCCTTCACATCACTGCAACCAAAAAACCAGAAATAATTCGCTGTTATAACTCCACAAAATCCGGGATCAAATGCTTTCACAATACTCAACTAAGAGAAGAACAAATCGTTGGCCGCTAGCATTTTTATTATATTTTTTTGGATGTAGCATACTTGGCAACATACGTTATTCATTTTGAGAACAATCCGCAAATTACTGAAAGAAGAGATCAGAGAAGATTCTTTGTAAAAAAAACTGAGAAGGGAGTTATGCATTCCCTTGATTCGCGAAACATGCCAAGAACCATTGGTGACGCGGTTCTACTTTAGTAAGACTGCTATGGAGGCCGTATTCGGTAATAATCTGCATTCTGCACCAATGCTGGAAAAACCCACTCAGGACCGCTATAGCACTGGACGAAGGAAGTGTATAGGATACTGTCAGATGTGCAAATGTGCAGACGAGAAACGTAGATGGAACAGAAAAAGAAAAAACTGCACAAATGCCGCACCTGTTGTTTGCAAAGATTGCTTCGAGTGACCTTTTGTGTAAGAAATGTTATTTATCTATATGGGTATTCTATTTTTTAATGTTTGTGTACTCTTTTTTATAAATGAATTAAATAACGAACACGTACCGAAAAATTGTTTTTGAAAATTGCATAGTACCCGGGTACTCCATGTGGGTGACAGAGAGTGTGTTTTAGAAACGGAAAAAAAAAAAAACAGGTAGTACAACATTAAATTGGCCAATTGAAATTTTTCTTTCTCTGAACAGTTATTTTAAAGATGTCCTAAGAAGTACCCGGATACTGTGTATGGCACCATAAGGGTTAAAGTCCATAAATATGATACATATTCTAATTTCAATTTACGTTAATGTTGTGTACCGCATTTTTTAAGAATTGAAATCAGGTTCTGTTTTGAATTCATTTTTAGTTTTCGATTTCTCTGGTGGTATTGTAAATATCTGTGAACATATCGATACAGGGGAGTTCTACAATATATTTTCATTTGCCTCACAATTACTTGCTACAACGTCTTCCATATATTTGGCAGAAAATGATTTTTTAAATGGGCACATGAATTCAAACGGCACACACTGGGGCCGATTGTATGGAGAATATCATATGTGCAAAATGTAAAATTAAAACTAACTTTTTTTTTCATGGAATAATTGAAATCATGAAATAATAATAAAACCAAACATTTTGCAGTGCTGAAAGTAAGTGTAATATAGAATAAGGGGTAAAATCTACATTAGCTGTTATTTGCGAGACCAAGGGTTTGTTGGTTGAATACATATTAAATAAAATGAAAAATATGTCTGGATTAAATCAAGGTCAGTGAATAAGAAAAAAAATGTACAAAAAAATGTTTTGTTTTTGTACTAAAATCTTAATAAACCAACAAAATGTTGTGTAAAATATTTAATGTTATTTTTCTGTGATTTCCGCAAGAGGCTTTTTTAACTGAACATTTTTTCTAATAGTATACATATTACTTTTATACTAGAAACAAAAGCCAGAAGTGACGGCCTCCCTCGTATTTTCGATTTTTTTTAATGAATTCTGTCAGTTTTTTCAGATTCTTCTTCGATAATTTCTATTAAAAATAAAATGTTAGCAAATGTATTTCTTCAAAAGTGAAAAAACCAATTTTGAACAAAAATTTTATCAGATTGTGAATTTCATAATGGAAAAAACAGCTTGCCCTTCTGAAAATAGCGCAACAATTAAAAACGATCTGCGAAATTTCAAGGGCCAATTACGTACTAAGTAGATAACGCACGGTAAACACAGAAACCGATTTATGGTCAATGAAACATCTTGGTTAGAACACAGTTGAGCCTTGCTGTAGAGTTCGAAAACCAAACGGAGGAAAACGGCTAATTTGCGCATTGAATGCAGGTATTTCATGCTTTGAGCTATGCTGCCCAAATGACATTGCGAGCTACAGAAAAATAATTATTGGCGGAGGTGATTAAAAAGTTTTCAGAATCACCTTTCTATATGAAAGGTTGCCTTGATCTTACCTCAAATTCAACGAAAACTAAAAAGTTGTCCCCACGAGAGGCGCTTTCATTGATAATAAAAGCTCAACTCTCAAGAAAATAGTATGAAATCATAAGGAACTTTGCAATGTTAGTTCAGGCGGAAAAGAAAATGTGCTATCCGAATAATGTTGTTGTCAGCGTAACTGTGGCCGAATAGCGTTCTATGAGTTCATATAATGATTTCGTTTTAATATCTAAATGGGGATTTGACGGAAGTTCGAGCCATACGCAGTACAAACATTTCAGAATCTTCTGATGATAAGTATATGTTTTTAGCTTCCCTGGTACCGCTGAGAATATTGTTATGGAAATCAAATGAAATCCCATTTGTTATATGGCAAAACCTGAGACCTTCCTCGTCTAGATTTTCTAGAAAGAAACAGATGAACTTGTGAGGGAAAAAAAGAAAGCATCGAAGACGAAATAAAGAACTTAGATAGGTACTTCAGCTCAATTACACGGAAATAAATACATTGTAAATCACAAACCCATATTTACCACGATTGACGGAAAGATTTGCAATTCTCTGTCAGATGCTAAATCTACACTTTATGTGGTGCAACGTCAAAGGGCGTTTAATGATCTTGAGTTAGTTGTACAAAAAGAAATCCAAAACGATTATTTGTCATTTGGTATTTCTGTACTACACTTATGGATTAGAATATATAAATGTATGTTGCGCATTGCATATAAACTACCGATAGCTTCTTGGAGTACTAACAAAACAAATTTGAAGAAAATAAAATAAGACTGCAGCGTGAATTTAAGAGCCGAATGTCCTCATTGTGGATAAACCTAAACCAGGATTCGGAAATATAATAGTTACGATGGAAATGTTGCTCGAAAGTTCAAATCAGAAGCTAATAAAACGATTTTACATGATACTGCAGGCCATATCTAGTGGATTTAATATTAACGCCAAAAAATTAAAAAATTATTGCCAATATGTTACATATATGTTGATTTGTATCCATGGATGTCAATGATTCCAACAGTAGACAAAATTCTAATCCACGGACCTGAAATTATTAATAATGCATTATTGCCTATTGATCAGCTTAGCGAAGAGGCACAAAATGCCAGGAATAAGGATTTTAAGTCATACAGGTAGCACCTTAGTAGGAAAATATCCAGAACAGATAATATAATTGACATTTTCAATCGATTATTTATTTCATCAGATCCAGTAATTAGTCTTATGCACTCACTGCCTTCGACTCTGATGTTGTTGATTTGTTAGAAGAAGAGAGTTGAAAAACATACATATGTACATTGTAAGAAAACATGTGTAAACTTGTCTTTTTAAATTAAATAAGAAAGCCTTTTGTTGCCAAATGATTAGTTGTTCCTCTTTGAAAACAATTTTTATTACAATTCGTGCTCTCCACACAATCGTGCTTAGCTCTACAACATCTTTTCTAATTCCTGTTACTTCCCTAGCATCGTTTGCTGGTATAAATTTATTTGAAACTGCAGATCATTTTTCGATATTCCGTGCATGCTACATGAAAAGTGTTTTCCACAAATCCGATAGGTATTCGAACATTTTGAATGAATTAGGTCCTCTTTATTTATAGCTTTTAGCCATTTAAGCCTCCTATTTAAAAAGAATTTATTTTGTTCGTTCGTATACTTATCTTACTTGTCACTATTTAACGGTAATTGAAACATAATTAATCCTTCAAATTCCTGTGCAGATGCGTTACACCCTAAGCACTTTTTACACATTCCTTGTATTTATACGAATACTTCTCACCACTTAAAAATTATAAAAGCCTTGAAATATATTTTCTTTTTTTACCAACTTATCTCGCCTTAAACATTTTTGGTACATCTTGTTACAATTCCGGTTTAAAACTAGGTGAAATCAACAATACGCCGCCCTTATAACCCTATGGTAAAAAATAATGGATGGGCTGGTAACTTCGTTTGAAATCCACATTTCCCTATTGTTTAGGATTCAGAAATATACATGTTCGTTAATACCATTATTTGTTTGTAACTTGAATAACTCTCCCTCTGTTTTGAATTCTTTGTTAAATTTTTGCTTGACTCACTGTATTGTTAAATAATCACCAACCTGTATCTCATTGTTACATGTCATTATATAAATCCAATCTACAACAACAGTGTGCATAGATCACACCACCGATCGTACCACCATCGATCACACCACAGATCGGACCACCATCGATCGTACCATCGACCATCATCATCCAACTACGCACAAAGAAGAAGACGCAAAATTGTTGTTGCAGTTACCACGCACAATTTATAGCACTGCGTGGGAGCAAGGTTAGATGGTTTGAATAAGCTTAGACATTGTCACAACTGATTGAAATCTCAAGGAATAAAGACGTTAAATAAAATTGTTTGCTTTCTTTTTTTTGGTTGTAATTATTTTTCTGTTCGATTGTGGTAGCAAGTACTTCTTGTTCGTTTTTTTATCGGTTGCTCCACAAATCCAAAGTTGAATCCAATACATAAAAGTGGTCCTTCTCGGCCGGATTTCTAAAATTCGTAACAAACAGTTTAAATTTTTTTGTGAAGTGCAAACCCTTGAATTAATATACTCTTTTAATATGAGTTCGCTAAAACAAAAGTTCGGCAATGTTAAGGGTCGTTTAACTCGTACGCGTGATTTTGTGGACTCTATCGAAGAAAGTACTACCCTAGAAATGCTAGAGATTCGATTAAAAAATCTTAAAGACTCGTGGTCTGAATTCTCTGAGTTATATACAAAGATTATAGAAAGTGTTTCAGATGAACAATTCGAAGGGTATGAGAACGAATTTGGTCTTTATGAAACGCGCTTTTTCGAATCACATTCGCGTATAACGTCAGCAATGCGAAGCAGACAGGCAGATGAAAAATCAAATGCAAATTATTCGGTCGTTGAACAACTCGCTCGTCAGCAATCCACGTTTTTGGAAAAAATAAATGCCACGTCAGAAGATTCGCCCATTCAACTTCCAAAGTTTACTGTGCCAATTTTCTCGGGTGACTACAAGGATTGGCCTTCCTTTCGAGATTCATTTACCGGTTCCGTTGATAATAAGAAAAATCTGTCGGCCACACAAAAATTCCATTATCTTAAGTCGTTTCTACGTGATGACGCGGCAAACCTAATAAAACATATGGCAATATCTGAGGCCAATTACCTAGAAGCGTGGGAACGTTTAGAAAGCAGATATGATCGCGTTCATCTTATCGTCCAATCATTCATCCAAACATTTCTAAATCTTCCAACTGTAACACCCGGGAATGTAAAAGGTTTGCGTAAGTTGTCAGACGGGGCAGATGAAGTAATTCGTGGCTTGAACGCATTAAAGTCGAACGGTCGCGATCCTTGGCTTGTGTATTTATTATTAGATAAAGTTGACAGTGAAACGAAACAAAGTTGGGCTGAACACAATGGTGGAGTAGATAGTCCAGAGTTCAGTGAATTGCTTCAATTCTTGGAGGCAAGATGTAATGCATTAGAATCGTGCCAAACGTTGGCCAGAACAAGTCCATCGCGTAATCAAAACCAACCCAAAATTCGCACTCATGTCACTGAAGCGTCGCAAGTGCCTTCACAATGCCCAAAATGTAACGAACAGCACATACTGTCTCAATGTCATCGGTTTACTCAGCTAAGTGTTGATACGCGTCGGTCATTTGTTAAAGACAATTCCTTATGCTTTAATTGCCTTCGGGCAGGACATTCTGCAAAAAAGTGTCGGTCGAATTTTTCGTGTCGCGAATGCAAATCCCGTCATCATTCCCTTGTTCACCTGCCGGGACAAAATAACCCTACTTCTTCTTCGTTGAACTCTTCGTCATCAAACTCGTCTTCACACACTCTCGGGATTCCTATTGTCAGCAATCATCTGCACCATGTAAGCTTGTGTAAGCAAACTATTCTTCCTACTATCGTCGCACAGGTAAAAAATAATCAGGGAAATCTGGTTGCCTGCAGAATATTATTAGACTCTGGGTCTCAAAACTCATTTATAACCGAATCGTTTGCGCAGAAACTTGGAATTCGACGAGAACATGCTCGCGTTCCTATTCGCGGAGTATCAACAACAGATGCAGGTCATACAAGAGGTATCGTTTCAATTAAGCTTTATTCTCGGATTAATCAAGATTACTTGTGTGTTGATGCATTTATTCTTAGCAAGCTTACATCTAATCTTCCTTCACAGCCGTTCGATAGTTCTTCTTGGTCTCATATCCGCGATTTAGACTTAGCAGATCCTGAATTCAACATCCCAAAACCAGTTGACATGTTGCTTGGGGCCGATAAATTCTGGTATGTAATTAAAGAAGATCAAATTCAGGGTCCCACAGGAGTCCCAATAGCGCAAAATACAATGTTTGGCTGGGTTGTAACGGGACAGATACTCGATTCGAACTCTATTTCTCGGCCGGTTATTTCATCTCTACTCTCCACTCTTGATGTCGATGGACTTTTGCAACGCTTTTGGGAACTTGATGAGGTATCTTCTTCGAAAATCGATTTATGTCATAACGATGAAGCCGAAATAAACTTTCGTAAAACCTTTACCCGATCACTTGACGGGAAGTATGTAGTTCAGCTTCCATTTAAAGTTTCCTCCCCGGTTTTTGGTAACTCTTTAAAGTCTGCTGTGAATCGCTTATATGCAATGGAACGTAGATTTCAAAGAGATTCGAAGTTGCGTGATATGTATACTAACTTCATGCAAGAATATCAAGATCTCGGCCATATGACTCGTATTCCACCTTCTGAACTAGAAAACAATCCTGGGAAGTATTTTTATCTCCCTCATCATGCTGTGCTCAAACCGGACAGTTCTACCACAAAACTGAGGGTCGTTTTCGATGGATCAGCCAAGGACTCGGATGGTAAATCACTAAACAGCCAGTTGTTAGTAGGTCCTCCCATTCAACGAGATTTGATCGGAGTTTGTTTGCGTTTTCGGCAGTTTAAGTACGTTTTCACTGCCGATGTAGTAAAAATGTTTCGTCAAAT
The DNA here is from genome assembly GCA_949129095.1 of Volucella bombylans. NCBI lineage: Eukaryota > Metazoa > Arthropoda > Insecta > Diptera > Syrphidae > Volucella > Volucella bombylans. The sequence goes on along the minus strand of OX422140.1, from coordinate 25,093,087 downwards.
ATGGGTTGCAGATGAACATTGCGATTATCAACGTATCGTTTGGAGAAATAATGCTAGTGATAACATCGAACATTATCGGTTACGGACCGTAACATATGGTACCTCGTCGGCTCCGTTTCTTTCTGTTCGGGTCTTAAAGCAACTGTCAGAAGACTACAAAAACCAATATCCCAGATCGGCTCGTGTTCTCTGTGAGAACGTTTACGTAGATGACATCATGGCGGGTGCAAATTCGATTGATGATCTGATGAGCTTGCAGTCCGAACTGGTATCCTTGTTATCAAAGGCTCAATTTCAGCTTCGAAAATGGAATTCAAACTGCTGGTCTTTGCTCTCTCGATTGCCAAAAGAAGATTGCCAATATTCACCATTTGAAACAGATTGCTCGGAATCATTAATCAAGGTGCTGGGTTTGTATTGGGACCCTAACACAGACCAATTTTCGTTTCGGATGACGGAATCTCGCTTCAATCCAACCCCAACTCGACGTTCTCTTCTATCTGAAATCTCTCGCATTTTTGATCCTTTAGGATTCTTAGCGCCATCGGTTATCTTATTTAAAATGTTATTTCAGCAGTTGTGGTCTTCGGAGCTCAAACTTGATTGGGATGATCCACTTCCGTCACAGTTGGCTGACAAGTGGATAAGATATCAGAAGGAACTTCACTATTTTGAACAGATTCGGATACCACGCAACGTCTTTTCATCACTAGAAGAAGTAGAACTACATGGGTTTGCAGATGCATCATCACTGGCATACGCTGCTGTTGTGTATGTGCGTTCTAAAATCGGAATGCGTCAATATAGAACCGTCCTCGTAGCAGCGAAAACCAAGGTAGCTCCCCTTAAACCTGTCTCCATTCCACGGCTAGAATTATGTGCTGCTCTCTTGCTTTGTAAACTGATAAGTATGGTAAGGTCGTCAATAACAATGAACGTCAAAATCTTAGCCTGGACCGACTCGGAAATAGTTCTTCATTGGTTGGCCTCTCCACCTCGTCGCTGGAATTCATTCGTTGCGAACCGCACAGCACAAATTCTCGAATCCATTCCGCGATATGCCTGGAATCATATTGCATCCGAATGGAACCCAGCCGATTGTGCGTCGCGCGGTGTAATCCCATCAGCTTTAAACAACCATTCTTTATGGTGGTCAGGACCCTCCTGGCTATCGTTGCCCTCGGATCGTTGGCCAACGTTTAGTCTGGTGTCCCCAGAGAACAAATTAAGCCATATAGAAGAAAGGAATGTCGCCCAACTAACATTTATAACGTACACCCCCGCGGAGCCGCTTCATAACCTCATACTAAAGACATCGTCGTGGACTCGGTTAGTCCGAATTGTAGCATATGTTGTTCGTTTCCTATCAAATTGTCGTCCTAACAAATTCGAAAAAAACTTAAGTGGCCTGACATTTAACGAAATTCAAAATTCGAAAATTTTAATCTTAAAATGTGTGCAAACAATCGCGTTTGGAAGTGATATAAATCTGCTTGCAAATAAACGACCCCTTCCCCATAAATCAAACCTTTTGCGGTACACCCCATTTATTGACACTAACGGACTCCTACGAGTCGGTGGGCGTATTAAAAATGTTAATTTAACCTTTAATATCAAACATCCTATACTTCTTCCAAATAATCTGGTCTCTCCCCATATAGTAAAGGATATTCACTACAAATATCAACATCCAGGAGTCTCAGAAACATTTGTGATAGTCCGCCAGAGGTATTGGATACTAAGCAGCCGCAACTTGATTCGCAAAGTAGTTCATCAGTGTAAGGCATGCTTCGAACAACGCAAAACGATGACTCAACAACTTATGGGTGACCTGCCTTCACCACGCGTTCAAGCTAGTCGACCATTTTTAAACAGCGGATGTGACTATGCTGGTCCATTTACCATCAAACTCTCTCGAGGTCGAAATCCACGATTATCGAAAGCATATATGGCGCTCTTTGTGTGTATGAGCACCAAAGCAATTCACTTGGAGTTAGTGAGTGATCTAACGACCGATGCATTTCTAGCTGCCTTCAGACGTTTTGTCGCTAGACGTGGGAAGTGTTCTAATGTATATAGTGACAACGGCACGAACTTCCAAGGGGCACGACGCTGCTTAAACGAAATGCAGAGGTTAACAACATCACAATCTCACAACGAAGACATCGCTGCATCGCTTGCTTTGGATGGTACCGAATGGCATTTTATTCCCCCTTCAGCTCCACACTTCGGCGGATTGTGGGAAGCCGGAGTGCGATCAGTCAAACTTCATTTACGAAGAGTCATTGGATCATCTATTCTCACTTTTGAAGAGTTGTACACAGTTCTTACTCAAATCGAAAGTGTTTTGAACTCTCGCCCTCTTTGTGCAATCTCTGATGAAGATTTAAATCCACTAACCCCCGCACATTTTCTTATAGGCGAACCATATACCACTGTTCCAGAACCAAGCTATCTTGATGTCCCACAAAACCGTTTGTCACACTGGAATCACCTTCAAAGCATGGTCCAAGGGTTTTGGAAACGATGGCATTTGGAATATATAACATCACTTCAAGAACGTCCCAAATGGCAGAACATCAACAGAGACTTAGAAGTTGGGGATTTGGTAGTCATCAAAGAACCAAACCTTCCACCAGCCAAGTGGCTTCTTGGCCGTATAGAAGTTGTCCATCCAGGTTCAGATGACAAGATACGAGTCGCTACGATAAGAACGAGTCGCGGAACATTCATTCGGCCAGTAACCAAACTTTCCGCTCTACCCTTGTCCTGAAACATCGTTCCAGGGGCGGCGGGATGTTTAGGATTCAGAAATATACATGTTCGTTAATACCATTATTTGTTTGTAACTTGAATAACTCTCCCTCTGTTTTGAATTCTTTGTTAAATTTTTGCTTGACTCACTGTATTGTTAAATAATCACCAACCTGTATCTCATTGTTACATGTCATTATATAAATCCAATCTACAACAACAGTGTGCATAGATCACACCACCGATCGTACCACCATCGATCACACCACAGATCGGACCACCATCGATCGTACCATCGACCATCATCATCCAACTACGCACAAAGAAGAAGACGCAAAATTGTTGTTGCAGTTACCACGCACAATTTATAGCACTGCGTGGGAGCAAGGTTAGATGGTTTGAATAAGCTTAGACATTGTCACAACTGATTGAAATCTCAAGGAATAAAGACGTTAAATAAAATTGTTTGCTTTCTTTTTTTTGGTTGTAATTATTTTTCTTTTCGATTGTGGTAGCAAGTACTTCTTGTTCGTTTTTTATCGGTTGCTCCACAAATCCAAAGTTGAATCCAATACACCTATACTTTATGATGTTTACACCGCCTTTGAAATTGTATTATGGGAAAAAGGCACATAATTTGTTGTACACTGACAGAGAGTGGAGTAGTAGCATTACAGGTATAGTGCGAAGCGTGTTTATCTTAAAGGATTTTTGGTAAGAAAATAAAATTGATTTAGCAGGTAGTTGTTTGCTTCTTCAACTAATGGTCAACATTTTTTTTATTTTTGTTTAAATTTGTTTAAGGGTTAGTGACTTTGAAGTCGTATTGAAGTGTCACTTCTTATTGTAGATATATGGTTTGATGTATTATATATACATGGCAACTTGCATCAACCAATCATATAATTCACGTGTACTTGGATAAACAGATGATGTTGCTATCGTCCACTCCATTCGTCCAGTTCATTCGTCTCTTTTTCTTATTGAATATTTACTCACAAGCCCATCAAGTAAAGTTGGATTAAACAAATGAGGCCTTGCAGATGCACTTTCTAGGAAAGCTTTCAGATGCGATAAATTTATTATTTCACTGATCCGCATTTCTTTTATAGGGCGATAGGTTTTTATTTCGACTAATCAGTATCTCAGGGCGTCCAAGGTGAAATTCCAAGTTGCTCATTACATTCTACTTGGCGTGTAGCAGCACCTCTGAGAGCCTTTTGCAGACGGGAGAGGTTTTCCAGATCGTTGTATCCAAATGCATTTGATTGCCACTGAGAACATAGGCCATGTCCTGGTGACCCTGAGAATTCTGGTAGACCATATATTTTGCGTGTAGAATGAGGCCGTTCCTAAGTGTTAGATAAGATGGTGTAGAATTACTTACCGGTGGTAAAATTGCGGTTATGTAGGTATGGCGTGGTGGGAACGAATATCATGGATATGATTGACGTGTGGCTAGTACAATAGTAATACGTATTCGATTATTGTGGCACAAACCGGTTCTGAGATGGAAAGCTGACTGCTACGGTATCCGAGGATAGAAGAGAGGAAGTAACAGGCTGTGTAGTGGAGGCACTCTGGTAATTTATGGCATTTTGTATTGCCGTTCGCAACGCAAGAAATTCCCTTTGTAGATCGGATTTCTCAGAATCTACTTAGGCAAATGACGTCTTGAGTTGTTTAATTTCCTCTAGCAGTGCGGAAAGTATTGCGTCGGCGAGTTGGTGATTCGGTTAAATTGGGATCACTTTCTTCCATTTCCACGGTGGAGATTGATGTGATGGCATTTGGCGGCAAAGTTTATCCTCTGTGGCTTTTTGAATTCGTATTTAGGAACGGGACATTGACTTTAACTTTTCCTCTGGTTTGGCAACCAATGACGCACAACTCGTTTTATTACCTATTAAACAAATTATTGAATTGTAATATACATAGTTCTAAATGTATATATGCTTACTTGTGTTATTCCCTTTCGGCGGATATTTCTCAAATGGCCACCCATCGAATCCGCCTCGTGGACGCACGTGAATTTTCGTGGATTTTGAATTTACCCTCCCAAGACTATGATTGCACTTCTGAAATACCTAATTTTTGGCGTAATGGAATGTTTTCCAATATTAAGAAGTATTTTGCTTAAGGCATTTTTAGTTCTGCGCATTTTGCTTGTACTGAGAAAAGCGCTAAGTGAAATAATAAGTTGTTTCAACAAAATTACAAAAGCTTAAAGGCATAGAACGCGGTATGTTGGACGGACTGAAATCTGTGATAGGGCGGGCCGACATGAACAGACGAAGGTGCTTAGTAGTTTTCTTTCTGTGTGTGTAGTCTGTAAACTTTTGGATAAGGCTTTAATATTTCCACATTATGTCCTTTTCTGACCAATGTTTTAGCTCATAAAATGCCACCAACAAAAAGGAGTAATTTATCTTTGAAATCTTTTGGTTCTCTTCGTAAGAGGGTTGCGCACCGCAAATAAACAAATAATCAACGTCACCACAAGCTCCAATCTCAAGCAAACTGAATAGCTGACATACGACGTTACATTAGAAATAGTTAGGTAAGGAATCGGCCACATAGCGCGAAACAGTGGTATCGATGTGGTTTTCAATATTGGTATGACCATGAATATGAGCCGGAAAAATTTGTAAAAATTAACCACATGTTTAAATTGTGCTTCCATTGTTGTGCCAAAAAATAGGAAGAAAAACCTCCAGGCATATGTATGTTGTTCTAATGTAAAAACTCAACTAAACATATACCTAGAACCACCGCGTTTTTTAAAAGATCTTCTTAAAGGCACAACAATTTGGCTTTTCAAATGACATCATCACAGAAGGCGGATTCATGCCAACATTTAAAGTACAGGGAAAGGTGTATCATAGATTTAGGTAATGAGCCTAAGTACTTACAAATTTATTATACTAGTGACAATCAGCAACAAGCATAGAATAGATTTTATAACCGTCAAGGAACTAGATTAGACCTTATTTTGAAACTGAAAGAAATCCAAATAGCTACGTTAAAAGTTTTAAGTATGTCTTGGAGTGCTTATCTGCCAACGAGTACACAATTATTATTGCTGCTGACAAGATACATTCTGGTGAACATGTTCGACGTCTTTATCCTCCTGAATGCAATGAGGTTGCTATTATCGTAAATGGTGAACAACATAACAAAAGAGACTTTGTTCTAAAATGTTGAAGTGATGATAATGGTCTATACCCTCATCATCAGTGAAACACATAGATCTTATGATGTCTTACAATACCCCTTTTTATCTGTAAATGGAGACAGACAGACTGACTCATGACTCGTAATTACATCAGTAACTACTTAATCACTTTTCAGTAGGCATGTACATAAAGATAAAGAAGAGACGGTATTAAAAACTAGGCCAAATTTGCATTTTTCCATGGAGTATCACAGGAAGCCCTCGGTACATGCATTAGAAGATACAGAATGCGTTGACATGCGAGTATGTTTGAATAGGACACCCTGATTTATTTATTACATTTACATGCAACTCTAAATTGAAGGCAATTAAAAAAGAAGTCCTTCCTCTCCAAACTTATTTTCACAGGCATGGTCTTATTATGTGAGTTTTTCGTTTTAAATTTCATATATATTGACCTGTTCGATATCACAGGCGTAGTACACATAGAATATCGAAAAAGAGGGTTAATTTTAATTCATGCCCATATCTTGATTTGGTTTACAACAAGAATTAATTCCAATGAAATTGATTTACTTATATCTGCAAGACTTCCAGATCCTACAAAGACAAAATACTATTTGAAATTATTAAGGGACAGATGATGCATGGTCCATGCAGTTCGTTCAACCACAATTCTCCTTGCATGAAAGATAGTAGATGTACCAAACTGTTGAGTTAGCATTATTAAATAACTATTGAATTGTATTTCCCACTTTAGCATATCATTATTCTATTACTATTGTTATTGCTGAATGCACTCTGCTCATTGTAATTTGCTTTTGTAACTTAACTTATTTTTGTTTTAATAAACTCTCTCTTCTATTTTCTGTACTCAAAGTGACAGTCTTTTTCTTAATGGGTTATGGACCCAGTGTGCTCAAGGCTAAAAGAGTAAAAAAGGCATTCAAAACGAGCTTGTGTAATATTTCGATAAATTGTTTTGCTGATAAATCGTAGTATCGCGAGAAATTAAATTTCAGATTCGCGAAAAAACACAGATTGCAAAGATTTTTAAAGATTAGCTTAGGAGCACGTTAACTGCAAACAAAAAACTCAAACTAATTTTCGAAATGGACGATGAAATGATAAAAATCGACAAGCTTCAATGTGCGGAACAATGTTTCAAATTCGCGTCCTTTTAAATGCAGGCGATCTCCTTGAGATGGTGAGTGGGGAGGAGAAGCAACCTGAGGTGATAGAATCAAATGCGGAGTCGAAAATCGCACTTAAAGCATGGTAGCCAAAAGAGTGAAAAGCACAAAAAATCGTCGCCACCAGCATTGGTCAAAGAATTTTGGTGCACATCATGCATTGCTCAACAGCACTTCAGATGTGGTCTACGCTATGCTCTATATACGGTCAGAAATCCAAAACCAGTATGAATATGCTGCAACAACGTTTCTATGGATTTCAGAAGGATCAATATGACCACATAGCAACACTACTCAACAGTTGAGAGATGCCGGAGAAACAGTTTCTGAGTCAATGCTGATACCCAAAGTATTAAATGACCCTACCCGATCGATTCGCTCATTTTTTCAGTGCGTGGGAACGTAAGCAGCAAACCATCGATAATTTAAGATCTCGTCTGGAAGAAGCGCGGTTAAGTAGCATACATTAAGTAGGTAAAGTAGCATTTCAGACACTGCAAGGTAACAGCAGCAGCAGTAATAATCATCATAGCAAGCAAAAGCGCCCAGGTTAATGTTGCCAATGCAAGCAGTACGGTCATTGGAAGAAATAGTCAAAAACAAATGAATTATGCCCATCGTGAAGTACAAAATGCTGACAGTTGTGATGCACTTGTGTGTGATAACGTAAGCGTGGCGGTTGGTGAGCAGGTTACAACTGATGACTGGGTTCTCGACTCGGGGGCGAGTGAGCATATGTGTTTTCGGCGCGACTGGTTTAGTAAATATGAGGAGCTCCCTACGCCAGTATTGATAACAATTGGCAAACGGTTCAGACATAAAACCTTTCGGCAAGGGAGAAATAAATATCAGTGCGTTTAACTACCATACTACAAATGTATATTTCATTCCGGACATCAAGGTTAATTTATTTTCTTCGGGAAGGGTGCTGGACTGTTTAACATCAGATAGTAAAAAATGTGAAAATTTAAACAACGATAAGGTGATTGCGATTGGTGTAAGTTATCGTCGACTCTATAAAACGCTTTTTAAGGTTAACAGTGATAATATCGCTGCGAATTATATGACAAAGTTTGAAGCACTAGATGTATGGCATTACAGACTCGATCACATGTGCGTCAAACAGGTGGAAAAAGTATTGAATCAATGTGGCATTGACTTCATTGATATTCCTCATTGTTTTTGCGATGCATGTGCTATCGGTAAGATGCAGTGTTCACCATTTGACAACAGCCAGTCAAGGGCAAAAGATGTTGGGGTTCTTTTTCACACTGACCTCTGTGGACCAATGCAGACGCAGTTAATTGAGGTATTTACTTCTTTTAAGTTTTGGCAGCGAAGTTTTTATTCATGTTCTGGACGAGAAGCGGCAAAAATGAGACAAAAAGGCTAAATTCGGAATATTTGTTGGTTATTCTGACAACTGCCGTGTGTGGATACCAGAATCAAATAAAATCACGAGACATTTTATTTAGAGAAAAGTCCTATTTAATAATAGATGCAAGTGGTTTTAATGAAGGTAAAAGTGCTAAGTCAGCTGTTTCTATGGAGAAGGAAGATTTACTAAGCGGTGACGAACGGTATAGCTTAGTGGGAGAAGGCGGATCTGTGGACTCGGAAACAGTGGGAGAAGTACAGAAGTCGAAAGAAGGTGAAAAATCACCTGTGGAGCCTGGGAACTAACTTCGAAGCAGGTCTAAGAACGATATGGAAGACAAAACAAATTTATGTACAATCATTCAGGGGGATATGCTTTTCTTGTCGTGGCTTGTGTAACTTCAACATACGAGGATGCGGTTAAATCGATGCGGGCTACGATGAATGAAGAAATGGAGGCTCATCGGCTGAATAGAACCTGGGGTTTTGTAGTGTTACGTCAGAGACTTCACTTCCGTTTTCCTCTATCTAACATTCGCCTTTATCTTTTTTGCATTGCATGCTAAGCTACCAATCACGCGTAGAATGCATGACCAACAATGCGCGGATCATTTTTCCAAACGTTTCACTTTTGCGCTACACGCGCTGGCAAATATGATACCTTCATCAAAGCGCATTCCTTTCCCACGGGTAAACCTGTATTCATCGGAAATGCTGCGTCAACAAATTTGCCATATAAAACATGCAGATAAGTTTAGTTCGGTTGGCTCTCTCTCGATACCTTCCGTAGAGTTAAGTAATGTCAAAAATAAAATTGCAAAGTAAATAAAAATTGTGTTTTTTTTATTAATTCACTAATGAAAGAACATAACTGGCGCAGTCGGTAAACGTTGAGTACGCGAAAAGTGTTCGGTAAAGAACAATATTAATACGCGGTTAATTTCTATTATTTAACTCTTGCAAACGTCTCGTTACGACAAAGTGACAATAAAATCATTAAAACAAAAACGTTGAGTACGCAAAAAGTGTTCGGTAAAGAACAATATTACTACGCGGTTAATTTATATTATTTAACTCATGTGAACATCTCGTTACGACAAAGTGACAATAAATTCATAATAAGAATTAAACTGGAGCGATTAAGTTCAGTGAAGTATAAGAGAAACTAAAACGTTAACTCTTTAGTGAAGTGTAGTCGAGAAAGTAGTCCACAAAAAAACAACAACAAAAAGAAGCTTTTCAAAACGTCCTTTCTGACAAAAAAAAAAAGTAAAAGAGAAAAAGAAAGCAAACCCCAAAGTGCTTTAAATCAAGAAATAACAATAGAAAAACAAAATATAAATAGTGAAAGTGAACAGCTAAACAACCTGGATAACCTGGATAACGAAAGACGAAGGAAACGTAGAACGGAGGAAATCGACAATCATCGACAACTAGAACCAATCATCAAGATGACATCAGAAAGAGCATCCGCAAGCATGAGTCAATTAATATTAAGTATAGACCCTTTAAAATATTTAAATAATCTCCCAAATTATGATGGGAATAGGGATAATTTACACAATTTTATTGACTTGGTGGATAGAATATATCCGACCCTTGCTAGGTACGATGAGACAGGGCAAATGTTTTTTTTCGATATCATTAAAAATAAACTGGTAGGCAAAGCTAGGGAAGCTATAGAGATAAATAACAGTGTCAGTAATTGGGAAGACGTAAAAAAGTTATTCTTTCAATATTTTGGTGACAGGAAAACTATCGAACAGTTGTATGACGACCTTAGGAGTATACCCTTTAGGAATCATTGTCAGGAGTATTACAACAGTATTAAAGTAATTCTTAGGCGACTTAATAACAAAACCAAAACAATTAGAGCTCATAACCATACTGAGATAGAACAAAACTGTAAAGCAGCTCTTCGAATTTTTATAAGCAAAATTCCAGAGCCAATGAAGGGACTTTTACACTGCAGAAATCCAGAAAACTTAGAAGAGGCAATGCAGATCTTATCAGAGACAGGATATGCATATTCGGGAGGTATTTCTAACTCTAATCAGGGTCGAAATTCCGATAGAAATCTTCAACGAAATTCCGACAAGACTCATAAGTCAGACGACAGACACAACAGACAACAATTTAACGAAAATAGCCCAAATAGGAATAACCAGACTAGGACAAATAAAAGTATTCAGTCTAGGACATATCAAAGCAATCAGTTTAGGACAAACCAAAGTAGTCAAGCTAGAGCAAACCCAAATAACCCCTCTAGAAGTAATCACAATCACAATGACATAGTAGAGCCAATGGATACATTATCAGCAGTAACCAGGCAAGTGAATAAACTGGAAAGAAAAGAGGATTTTCGGGAAAAAAGCCCAATAGCCGATTACCCTATATAATAGTTGAAACAAAAAACAAGTACAGGCTAAGAATACTGATCGACACTGGATCAGAGACCAGTATCCTTAACCCAGGGATATGCCATCCCAAATGGCAAACAAAGCTAAAAACCCCACTCAAAATTTTAACAACAAGCACACCCATATATGTAGATAGGAAGGTTAAAATTCCGTTGTTTAAAGAGTTAGGGAAAATAGGTAAAACTGCGGAGTTTTTAGAATTTAAATTCCATGAAAATTTTGACGGATTGATAGGCAACAATATCCTACTGCCAATAGAAGCAATTCTTGATTTCAAAAGGAAAATTCTAATGGTAGGTGAAAACGAGATCCAAATTTTTTTTAACAAAGACGAGGAAGAAGTAACGTACGAAAAGTACAAAACACAAATCCCAACCTTGGAAATCTATAGTACAGAAATGAGCGTAAAACCAATTCTGAGTCAAATACGAACGCAACACCTAAATAAGGAAGAAGAAGACGCTATCATAAAATTGGTTAAGCAATATTCAACAATTTTTTTTCAAGAAGGAACAGATCTCACCTTTACAAGTGCGATTAAGCACGAGATAAAGACTAACAACGAAATCCCAATCTACACTCGTAACTACAGATACCCAGAAGTTCATAGGAATGAGGTTGAATCTCAGATAAATGAGATGTTAAGGCAAAAGATAATTCGCCCTAGCAACTCACCTTATTCAGCTCCAATTTGGGTAGTCCCAAAAAAAGTAGACGCATCGGGCTTGAAAAAAGGGAGAATTGTAATCGATTATAGAAAGCTCAACGAGATTTCTATCGATGACAAATTCCCAATCCCTAATATCGATGAGATTTTTGACAAATTAGGGAAGGCTCAGTACTTTACGACGCTTGACTTGGCGAAAGGCTTTCACCAAATTGAGATAGCCAGCAATGACATCAAGAAAACTGCTTTTTCAACTAATAACGGGCATTACGAATTCCTCAGAATGCCGTTCGGGTTAAAGAATGCCCCGGCAACGTTCCAAAGGATGATGAATTCTGTACTGGCCGAATATATTGGAAAAATCTGTCTAGTATATATTGATGACGTAATAATATTTTCAACTAGTTTGCAGGAACACATAATTTCGATTAAGAAAGTATTCCAAAAGCTCAAAGAAGTTAATCTGAAAGTACAGCTCGATAAGAGCGAATTCTTGAAAAAAGAGACAGAATTTTTAGGACATATTATCACGACAGAAGGCATCAAACCTAATCCCCAGAAAATTGAAGCCATATTAAATTATAAACTTCCTAAAACTCAAAAGCATATAAAAGCATTCCTCGGTATAACGGGTTATTACCGAAAATTCATAAAAGACTACTCCAAAGTAGCAAAGCCTATGACTATTTGTTTAAAGAAAGGAGCTAAAATTAATATGAATGACCCAGATTATAATCAAAGTTTTGAAAATCTGAAAGCTTTGATTACATCTGAACCAATACTTAGACATCCTGACTTTACTAAGAAGTTTACGCTTACGACAGACGCTTCAAATTATGCAATCGGTGCTGTCTTATCTCAAGATGGTCATCCGACTTGCTATGCCAGTCGTACTCTAAACAATCACGAGATCAATTACTCAACCGTTGAAAAAGAGCTACTCGCCATAGTATGGGCAACCAAATATTTCAGGCCCTATTTATACGGCAGAAAATTCACAATCCGGACAGATCATCGTCCGTTAGTTTGGCTGAGTTCACTAAAGGAACCCAACGCTAAATTACAGAGGTGGAAGATAAAGCTTGAAGAATTCAACTTTGAAATTGAATACGTAAAAGGTAAGGATAACCAGGTAGCAGATGGGCTATCTAGGATGGAAATTTATCTCAATGAAAATACAGATCAACAGAGTAATGAAAATGCTGAAAATATGGATACACAATCAATAGTTGCAACTATCCACAGTGCAAATGAGGATAGCAGCGATCATATTCCAATAATAGAATCACCAGTAAATATATATAAAACCCAGTTAGTCTTGAATACAACAGACAAATTAAATAATCACAAAATATATAATACGTTCAAAAAAAGAAGAATAGTAATAGAATTAAAAGAATTTAGGGAAGATTTTGTTTTAGACATAATGAAAAAGTTTCTGCCACACAAAGGCATAGTTGCTATTTATTGTAAAAATGATCACATATTTGCAAGGTTTCAAGATGTATATCTAAAATACTTCAGTCAAAATAAACTCTTGAAAGTAATTAAATGCACTAAGTTCTTAGGTGATTTAGATAACGAAGAAAAAGAAGCAGAAGTAATAGTTAAAACTCATAAACTACTTAATCATCGCGGTATAAATGAAACATACGAAGAAATTAAAGACATCTACCTATACCCCGAAGCTTAAAGAAAAAATTAGAAAATACATAAACAATTGTGAAATATGCAATAAATCAAAATACGAACGTCAACCTCTTAAAATACCATATTCAATAACTGAGACGCCAGAAAAACCAAATCAAGTTATCCACATCGACATTTGGTATGCAAACATTAATCTCATGTTCGTTACGATGATAGATAAATTTTCCAAGCATGTGACAGTCCAAGAAATAAAACATAGAACTTGGATATCTCTTTTAAATACCCTAAAATATAGATTTGCTAACTTTGGCATTCCAAACAAAATAGTAACCGACGGCGAATCCGGTTTCTCTTCTATTATTATTAAAGAATTTCTTAAAGAAAACAATGTAGAATTGCATATTACAACTCCTTACAATAAAACAGGAAACTCAGATGTAGAAAGGTTTCACTCGACATTAAACGAACATATCAGAACTTTTGCAGCAGATAAAGACAATAAAGATACACTCCGAAATAGAATCTTAGAAGCAGTTAAAATTTATAACAATACTATTCACTCTACAACCAAACAGAGACCAAACAATTTCCTTAACGGAACTCTAACCCAGGAAGATTTCCCCAAAATCATAGAATTTATAAACAAAAATAAAGAAAAATACACAAATAAACTCAATAAAGATAGGAAAGACATAGATTTTACTAAAGAAAAACATACATTTTTGAAGAATAGAAGTCACAACAAGCTCAAACCAATTTATAAAAATGAATACCATAACGTAGTTGATAAAAATTATATAAGAGATAGTAAAGGAAGCAAATATTACAAAAATCAGGTAAAACGCAAATACAAACATGAAAACTCATAAAATTCCAGATATTGATACTACTTGCAACAATGACTATGAAGACACAAGGTCAAAAGATTGACATACTAAACTTAGATAACGGACAAGGATACGTTACGATAAGAGACCAACAACTTCAAGTTATAGTAGGCTATACAAAATTACTTCATTGTGTAAATCTGACCACATGGACCGAAAACTTAGACATTATTCAACATAATATTAACAAACTGGATTACAAAAACGAATACCCAACCATGATACATAGTTTCAACTTGTTAACTCAGGAAATAGAAAGTCTAGCGAAAAAACACCATCACAAAGTAAGAAGAGGTTTAGTTAACATTATAGGAAAAGGTTTAAAATATCTAACAGGAGTTATGGATCATGATGACGAACAGGAAATTATGAAAAGCCTAGAAACGAATGAGAAGAATAACCAAAATATTATTGATGGGCTAAACGACCAAATTCGAATAAATTACCATTTTGACGAACGCATAAACAATATAACGAGACATATAAACGGACAACAGTCAGAAATAAAAAAACAGCTACATAATCTAGGTAATGCTATTAATAGGGAATATTCAGAAATCACTCACATGCAGCACGCATTCCAAATACAGTATGACATACAACTACTCACAGAGCAAGTTAGAAAAGTTAAGGACAATCTATTAGCAAGTCAACTCGGAATCTTGGGAAGGGATTTTCTATCACCAAAGGAAATAGAAATGTTTAACGTAACAATAAGTGACTTTTCTAATATTAAAAGTTCTGTAATTAGCTATGAAAATCAAATAATTTTTGTACTTATGTTACCAAATTATTCAAATGATAAATACTTTAAGATACTAATTGAACCTGTACCAAATAAAAATAACCTAGAATTAGCAACTTTTTATAGAGAATTTATTAGCGATGGAAAACGTAACTATTATAATGTAAATGGGACAATTGAAATTAAAGATTTAGCATTAATAAAAGATACTTGTATTTTTAACATTTTTACTAAAAATCCCATATGTAATTTTAAGAATAATACGAATATTGAAATTAAACAACTGACAAACAATATTGTAATCACTAAAAACATACCATACACGCAAATAATGCATAATTGTCATAATTATAGTGCAAGCTTAATGGGAAATAATCTAATTAGATTCGAAAATTGTAAAATAAATATCAATGATATAAAATATGAAAATTTTTTAATATATGATAACTTCATCATACCAAACTTTAATAATGTAACTATAGGGCAAATCGAAGTAAACTTTTCTGCAGAGGAAATTAATACGAAACATCTAGAAAATCGGAAACTGATAGAAGAAATTAAAAGTAGAAATATCACGTATGGACATATAAATTTTGGAGTAACACCTATCATAATAACTATTTTAATTGTAATCATGATCGCATTTCGAAAAATAAATAAACTTAGTAAGACTAAAATTAAAGTCGAAGTTAAGAATATAGATTCTCCGGAGCAGAATCCTAAGGGGGGGCGTGTTACGTCAGAGACTTCACTTCCGTTTTCCTCTATCTAACATTCGCCTTTATCTTTTTTGCATTGCATGCTAAGCTACCAATCACGCGTAGAATGCATGACCAACAATGCGCGGATCATTTTTCCAAACGTTTCACTTTTGCGCTACACGCGCTGGCAAATATGATACCTTCATCAAAGCGCATTCCTTTCCCACGGGTAAACCTGTATTCATCGGAAATGCTGCGTCAACAAATTTGCCATATAAAACATGCAGATAAGTTTAGTTCGGTTGGCTCTCTCTCGATACCTTCCGTAGAGTTAAGTAATGTCAAAAATAAAATTGCAAAGTAAATAAAAATTGTGTTTTTTTTATTAATTCACTAATGAAAGAACATAACTGTAGATCGCCCAAATAATAAAAATATTATAGCGTCCAAATGGGCTTTCAAAGCGAAGTTGTCTCCGCAAAATGATATCGTGCGTTACAAAGCTCGACTTGTTATAAAAGGCTATAAGCAAGTGGAAAGTGTGGATTTCAATGAAACATTCAGCCCGGTAGCCAAATTTACATCTATACGTACAATCCTGGCTATAGCTATATGCAGAAACTTAATTTTAACTCAGTTCGACGTGAAGACTGCCTTTTTGAATGGAAGATTAAATGAAAACATTTTTATGTTGAAAGCAGTTGAATACGATGACAAAACAGGACGAGTCTGTAAGCTGAGTAAAACTTTATATGAATTAAAACAAGCTTTGCGGAATTGGAACTTAACGATCTCCAAACTTCTAAAGGATTTCAAATTTGAAACTTGTTCAGCAGATCCATGCTTATTTGTGCTTCGAAGGGGTGTACGAATCGTGTTTGCTGAACTCTATATTGACGATGGCTTGGTCGCAGCAACAAATCAAAATGACACGCTAGATGTGATCAATTACTTGCGGCAACATCTTGAGGTTACAACCAGTTCTGCAGATTTCTATCTTGGAGTAAAAATAGAACGAAGTTTAGATGGAACAATAAAAGCTCATCAATCTGCTTATATTCAACGTCTCTTTGATCGGTTCAATATGGCAGATTCAAATGGAGTATCTACGCCGTGTGAAGTGCTGGGCCAACTACCGCTACTTAGTCCAGCATCAACTTCGATGCATTTATCCAAATATCCTTACCGTGAAGGTGTTGGCTCTCTCACGTAACAAGGCCAGATATTTCATAAGTTGTTGGAGTTTTGAGCAGATTTTTGGATAACCCCGCTCCACACTATATAAAAATAATCAAGAGGGTATTCCGATCTGAAGGCTACTCAAACCACAGGTATAGATTTTGTGAATTGTAATAATTTAACCCTTTCCTGTTACAGTGGCTTAGACTGCGCTGGTGACATTGAGACAAGGCGCTCAACTAGTGGTTATTTGTTACTTTTGGGTTAGTCTGTCATTTCCTGGGGTTCCGGAAGACAGCGATGTACAGCCCTGTCATCGACTGAAGCTGAATACCTTGCAACATCTGAAACAATTAAAGAGATGTTGTGGCTAAACGTTTTGATGAAAGATCTTTTTCCTGAAGTAGCTGACTGACCTTTTCTACATCTGGATAACCAAGGTGCCCTGAAGTTTATCAACAATCAGGGGTTCCATGGTAGAACTAAACATATTGATGTTCGACGGCATTTCATTAGAGAAAAATATAACGACAATCGTGCGTTTTTTTTTATTGGCTTAAAAAGTCGCAGGCCATTCTCCGACAACCGCTTAAAAACTACTTCAAGATTTTGCAAGTGCTGCTGCATATTTTTCCTGAAACTAATACATCGTCTAAGTATACAGCACATTCTAACAAAACTGTTTCCAACGATAGCTGGAATACCACGGGGGCATTGCCAATGCCAAATGGCAGATGCTGGTATAGATACAGACCCAACGGTGTATTGATAACAGCACAATTTAGATTCGTTTTCCCATTCTATTTGCAAATAAGCATCAGACATATCCGGGTTACTAAATCGCTGAAACTTGGATAGCTTGTTGAACAATTCCTCAGGCCGAGCAATTGGATGATGATCAATTTCTGGTAGTGGATTGATCGTCATCTTAAGATCACACCAAATAAGCAGCTTCTGGTTTTGCTTCGCCACTATTACAATCAGTGCAGCCCATTTGCCCACCGATTTTACTCCGTCCAGGATTGGGTTGGCCTTTTGTAGTGCTGCACAACGTCTTGTGGCATTTCATTTTTTTCATTTTTATATGCATTTTTATTAAATTCAATTCATTTACAATTACAGCTAAACAAAAAATGCTTTAACATTAGCTTAATCAACTTATACTATCTTACAATAACTTACTGGCCCCATGCGGGCGCTCTAAGTTAAATCTTATATGTATACTATATCTTTCGACATTTCTTACAGTGTAATTAACATTTTTAACGTAATGACTCAAAAATTCAAACTAAGAAAATAACTTATGTTACAAAAAAAACTTAGTGAAAGGACTTTTTGCTTTCTTTTATATAGATAAAACTTACAAACTATCTTAAAAACAAACCCTAACCTACTTATAAACAAATCATAACCTACTATGTAGGTTTACTATATAAAATATTTTTTGTATAGGTATCTACTAGAAGTTGTTACCCTTTTTTAGTTCTTTTATACACTTTATTTTAATTCTTTTAATTTTTTTTAATTTTTTTTTAATTTTATTTCATTTTCCCTTAAATACTACCCTAATTCTACCTATATTATGTCAGCCGGCCATGGCTTGAATATCAAGTAAACGGAGACGCTCCGCACTGCCGTGTGCGACGTCTCTGCTCCTTTTTATCAAAATAGAGAAACGCCTATGGAGGTACAAAGCCGTTAAAGCGCACCCTTTCGTGATATACATAATTGAGGTAATAAGCCCCAGAGATCAGATTGTTCTTCGAGGTCATTGATCTAGCAATGTGCCTTCGCATCAACTTAATGACGAAATTGTCCACTCTAATTAGGTTCGCCTTATTGTATAAGACTTCATTTGGAAAGAATTATATGTACTCGGACTCTGGTGTTCTGTACAAGCGAAGGCAAACCATTAGGCAAGCCCTCTCAAACACTCGAATCTTTTCCATTAAACTTGCTCTCACGTTGAACCACACGGGACATCCAAATACAAGCATAGGCCTGAAAAGGGCCATGTAGCAGATTACCTTTACCCTCGCATCGAGTTGGCTGCTGTAAAACAGTCTCTTTGTAAGGGCAAAAGCACCTTTGGCTCTGGCCAGAGCAACATCTATATTTTTGCTAAAATACAGATATTGATCTAGCCAGATCCCCAGGTATCTAACTACATTTCGACAAGTAAGTCCGTGTTGTCCGACGATAGAAAACTTTCGCCAATTCTTTCTGGTATCCGTTGAGGCCCCAGACAAAGGCGTCCTAAAAAGAATGGTTTCCGACTTCTGAAAGTTAATCTTCAACTTCCAGTCATCGAAATATCGCTTAATATTATCGAAGTTACGTTACAAGAGCGTATTTATGACCTCAATCTTTGGATCTGATCTGTACGCGATCAAGTCGATTAAGTCGACCGAAGGTTCGCCGGATTGGATGTATCTTTATCCCTTTTGGGAATCGGATGTACCACCGCTGTTTTCCAATGCACTGGATAATGGGCATTGTTCAAAGCATTATTAAACAAGGTGGTGTATATATCTACCGCTTCTATTCCCTCGAAATTAAAGGGGGTGGGTCGCTCTCGATGGCGATAACATTATTTGCCATATTTTCGTCATTAAACACAGTGAAGCCTGAATTCTCGAATCGCCAATTCTCCATTTCATTTCGTAGGTAGGAATCGTGCAAAAGGACCTGGTTTTCTAGGTCGCGACTCGGGCCAATGACATCATTCGACTTGTACACTTCTTGGAAAAACGCTCCTATGGCCTCTACCTTCTCCTGAGGATCTTCAATCACAAAGAAATTGTCATCATCGACAGCTTCTTCTGGATTTATGCCTGCTGTTAACAGTAATTATTCGTTATTCGTCGTTCGGGCGATCTTTAGATATGAAATGTCGTTTTGATCTTTCCTTCTAAATATTTTATTTATTTGCGGAAACATATTCGGGTTGCTGGTGTCTACAGCCCGAATCTTATTGTTCCAATACAAACTTACAGAATTTCTGAAATTTTCCTTTATTAATGTTTGGAGGTTTTTAATCGACAACTTCAGTGTCATGATCTCCGGGTTATGTCTATCAGTAAACTGTCTGTACAAGGTTTTTAGTCTCGACAGCAATCTACTCTTGTGTCGGTGAAGTGCGTCAATAGTTGGGTTACGGAATGAGTCTTTACTGTCAGTATATCAGTACCGAGGTATTGTGTTGTCCATCGTTCGTTTGATGGTCTCGTCCATTTGTTTGAGGTGCCTGTCAATCTCTCCATTGGACAGATTCCTATTGGACGGTGGGTAGAGCGAGTTTGAGGAGAGTGCTCTCGTCAATGTTCTGGAGAAGTGTGTCCAACGTACCTTACTGTAATTGTAGGAATACCTTTGAACGAACTCATCCAATTCCGCAATTTCGTTGGGAACCGTTATTTCGGTACTGAGACCGCAATGGTCACTGTCATACACGAAGGTGCGTAGACAGTTTATAGTTTGTTGGTTCGTACCTGTCAGTTGTATCCGTGCGTCGAACAACAGGAGATCCAGATAGAAGCCGTGTCTATAAAATGACGGACTATCCGTCGCTTTTAGACTGAGTCGGTACATAACATTGTGCTGACCCCACCAATTGAATAGTAGGTTCCCTCTAGTGTTTGGTATATTATTTCCCCAGTTTCCGTGTTTGGCGTTGAAATCTCCGCCGATTATAAAATAATTCTCCTCCGATTCCGGCCTTAGGAATCGAAAAAGTGTCTCGAGTTCTGAGATAAATAAAGTGGATTGAAAAACTTTTGGCGCATAGACAGATACCATGTACAAACGCTTTCCACTACAGAGAGGGAGGTACACGATACATGCTTCCAGCACCTGAAACCTACGTACTACACGGCTGTATACTCTTTTAAATCGCAAGCCTTTTCTAATGAAGATCGCAACACCACCGCCTTGTACGGAGTTAGGTCGGTTTCTTCTTACAATTTTATATTTTCTGGGCCTCAGTTTGTGCTTTTTGTTTAGCTTTGTTTCGCTAACCAAAAGCACGTCAGGGGCTTGGTCTTTGATCAGCTTAAAAAGTACGGCTCTTCGCTCGATCCTTATCAGTGAATTCACATTCAGCGCAAGGACCTTTAGGGTGCATTAGGCTCGGCAACAACGCATAGATTTGATCCACGTGCGTGGCCTGCTCTCGTATCTGACGTTGTAACTGAGCCATTTGCCCCTGTATAAAGAGGAAAATAGCCAGCATGTCAGGCACAGCTTCCGGTGCTCGAGGCCCTGGGGTCTGTTAAGCAGCCTTCGCTTTCTGTACCGTGCTTCCCCTACCTGCGGCCATTTGGGCGTAGGTAATTTGGGGAGTTACGGCTGGTGTTTGAGTGAGCACTGGTGGTCGTTTAACCTCCTCCTTTTGCTACCGAGTCAGATTTACTCGTATTTTCCTCATGTGTTGGAACTTAGGACAACCCCGATAATTTGCGGTGCGTCCCGCGTTCTTGCACAAGGCGTACGAGAGTTGGCTTTTGTCAGACGCTCCATCCCTTCCCAGAGCGCATTCCTCGGACTTGTGATTCTTTCCACACTTAACACATCGAGGTTGCATTTCGCAATTCGACGCGACGTGTCCGAATTTTCGGCAACGAACACATTGTAAAATGTTGTCGCTCCTTTTTAATTTTTCCCAGTGAACGATCTGGTAATCTAGGACTTTGATACTCCTTAGACCATCCAGTTTGCTGTTGGGACGTTGGGACTAAGCTGAACTAGAAAAAACGGTAATTTCCGCTTCTCCCTTTTTGCTCGAGCCGGGGTGAACGGCTTAACTCCCACGAATTTGAGTTCATCGCAATCCTTCTCTTTAAGCAGTGCCAAAAGCTCCTCCGGATCCGTAGACGGTTCAATCCCCCTCAGCAGCATTGTTTGCAACTTTTCCCCCTTCGGGGAGAAGGAGAAGAACTCCGTCGTTGTATCCTTCAATAAATCTTTGACTTTCTTATAGCGCTCCACGCTTGACGTTGTTGCTGTTGATGTTGCTGTTTCTGATGTTGTGGTTGTTGTTGTTGCTGTTGTTGCTGTTTCTGCATTGTTTTTTTCTTAAGCTGTTGTTGTTGCTTAGGTTTGTACTGCGGTTGTACTAGCTGCAGTTTCTGCTTTGTTTGTATTTGCTGCTGCTGTAAATGCGATAGCTGTTGTTGTTGTTCCTGCTGTTTTTGCTTCGATTGCTGCTGTTGTTGTTGTGGCTGATGCTGCTGTTTTTGTTGGTCTGGAGAGCGATACAGATCTTGCTGCTCCCTTTCTCTTCTCGCCATTTTTTTGGCTTCTATCAATAGGACTCTTTTCTGCAGTTGTTTAATATTGCAGGTGATGGACTCTACTTCTTCGTCTTCTTCGTCGGATTCGGAGGCCGCCAAAGAGGCGAAGCTATTGCTGTCTCCAATATAACGTCCCTCTCCCCCATCGGAAATGTATGGGTACTCATCGTGTTCGGAGTCATGATGCAGGGCTTTTTCTGCTGCTGACGTTGATGGCACCCCGTCTCCCACTCCACCTGGTACACGTTCTGATGAAGCTGATAGAGAGGGGCGCTTAACAATGTTAGAAGCTTGTTTTTGCTTCCTTCTTCTTTTTGATGATCCTTCATTTGGGACTTTTTGGGGATCTTCTGATGTTAAAGCCGTTTTATCAGCTGATGCTCGGGTAATAGCTGGTCTCGCTATTGGAATAGCGGACCGCTCTCCTGCCTCCATCACGTGATTTGTGCAAACACTACACTTTTGTTTTTTTTTATTTATCGTAAGAAACCGAAAAAAAAAATAAAAATCTGTTGTGTGGATTCGAACCCGCACTCGCTCGTTTGTTATTCAGGCACACTTGTACTGGGCTAACTGGAGCCCTATATGCAAATTGTCTTAAGAACACTTTACTATAATTTCACTAACGATAAGAAAGCTGAAACACATCTATTCCTTACGGTGGTCTGTAGACGACTGAACGTCTTGTGGCGTATGGAGAATTATGGAATTTCTTATCACTTCGTCGATATATTCTTTTTCACACCGCTCTTTCTGGGAAAATCAAACCACTCGGAGAACAATTGACCATTTTGCCTACAGCTTTTAAAAAAATTTAAGCGGGATGTACAAACATGTACTTTTGATGTAAAATAATTCGATAGCTTATCGGTTAATTTCTCATATGGTTCTGAAGCGAAGTTAGAAGATCCATTCAATTTACCTAAGAGGTCATAAGTCTCAGATCCAATTCATGAGAGGAAATAAGTGCTTGGCTTGAAATATGGTAGTGTAGTGATATCCGCCAATACCGCCAATACCACCAATACCACTTAGTTCTGTCAGCTGTTACGATACTGAAGCATTATAACAGACATGCCAGAGCTTTCCAACTATCTAACTTTGCAAAGTGTCGGCCTGTACAATGTGCATAGTAATGCACCAAAGATATTAGAATTGCAGATATAGTTGATCTTCATCTCTCAGGCTTCGTGTAGAGTAGCGATAGGGCTCTCTTACTAATTTAGTATAAGTACCAGTGAAAAGTTGAATTCTATTAATAAAGAATCGTATTCGAAATTTTATCGAATATCGTGGAAATGCTTTCTTTGTTTTAACTTGGCAAATATCTACCGTACAGCACTTGCTACTACTACTTCTATAGTAGGCTGTGAAGTGTTGTTTCCATTGCTGTTCATATGTGTGACATGCACGTTTGGCTTTTTTCAAAGCATAAAATTGTGAAATACGAGTATGATGACTGCTTTCTATATTTTGGACACTGGGTTCGGACTTAACATTTAATTGTTTAACCAAATTTTCCAAAAAGGTATTTTAGCGTGTTATCAACGAACCAATTGCTCTGGTTAAGGTCCCACTCATAATTAAATGATAATTTATTAATTAGTTAATACATGCAAATTTACCATGTGGGTTGACACAGTTCTATGTTCCTTCTTTTATTTTTCTGTGTGTCCAAAATTATCTATTATACATACAACACGAGGACTGTATTTAAAATTCCCGTCGCCAATTTGTGGTGTGTCGCGAAATTAAAAGATATAATTAATTTTTATTATAACACTTCATTCATACATAAGTATATAATTAGAGATTAAGTTGGTAGGATTAATAATTACAGTTCCAGCATAGTTAAGTTTAATGTAGAGGTAACGTGTGACGATGACGAGAGCCAGTAGCGCACAGATTTATTGAGTTGATTGTATGCACGTAGCCTCGACCATTGACTTGAGCAGAAGCAGTATCGTGTCAATTAGTTTGTCAAAGTACAAACAACACGTAACCGGATCATCGTTAACAAGGGCGGTACGTAAGACTGAACTCATCAATCTGTCGGGATCTCCTTCGCCCGTCTATTGTTTACCCATCTCAAATCTACGAGCATAAAGAAGTCGTAACAAATTAGACCGACTGTAGTGCTAGTGCTAAGTTTTTTTTTTTTTTTTTTTTTATAATTTAAGCGTGCCTAAGGGGTTGATACCCTTTTACTGTTGCCAGGGCGCGGGCGGAAAGATAGAAGGAGGAGAGAAAGGAAAATTGTTTTTGTAGTGGTTTGAGAAACTCAGGTGTGTTTGGTTTCTATGTTTGCTCTCCAGGGGTGGGAGTCCGAATAGGACGGAGAGTTTTTCTTCACTCAGAGTGATTCGAGATATAATTCCCAGTATTTTTTTCATTGCTTGAAACTCTTATAACAGCCAAATCTACGTGTCAGTGTTATGCCTTCACACGCAGAATTTTTTTGTCTTACAATTATACAATGAAAAACTGATTTTGCCAGAGTGTCAGAAAGATAGTCGGTTTGCCTAGCTGGCAAATCATAGCAAACACATCGTTTTTGCAATCCATCCAGTACTGTACACTGTTTGGAATTGATTTGAGAAACGAGAGATTACGCTCGATTACGTCCGTAAACTGTTTGCCCTCGACATTCTCCCGCGTTATTGTCTTCACATTGTCACTGGACTTGAAAGTGTAGAATCAGCTTTCAGTCAGCCTCATGTGCATAATTTTTATCGCCATATAGAGTACGTGTACGTTTGACACCACGCCGATCGGTACAACGAATCTTACGAATCATGAACGGAGTCACATTCGATTGAGCGAAATGACAATTCCTCGGCGGGCTCGTCATAGAGCAGTGGTAACTGCTGTTTATTCCTTCCAGGTGCTAACTCGAGAAACTTCTCCTCACTCCACAGTAGTCAAATCGGTAGGTTTGGCATCCAAAGAAATCAACTGCGACTCATCAATTTTAATCACGATCATTCGGTAAAGCGGCTTGGACACAAGGGTTTATTTTTTTTCCGCCATGCTTACACAAAACAAAACAGTGAGTCATTTTCCGGATTTTAAGGCCAACGTTGTGTCAGGCAATGCACGAAAAAAGAGCCCGCCTTCGTCTGAGTTGTAAATATCTTCCAGTTTATAATCACGCAGCATAGAAGAAAGCTTCCCCTTGAACTGATTCACATCAGCTAGAATTACATCTGAAGCTTCACCAGATGTGCACTTGAAACTTATGTTGTGTCGTTTGATCCATTTGTGTAATCATCCATTTGATGGCGAAAATGAAAAATATTCCACTTGCTCTAGAAGTGGGAATATCTTTACTTTTTGCCTCTACGAACAAGCACAACTTGTCAAATTTGGAGCCTTGTGGGGTAAAACAAACTTTCTTTTGGTGAAGATTAATTTCGGATTGCCATTTAGCTTTGACGGTGTCTTTATTTTTTTAAATTTCTCCAGTTTGCATTTTTCTAAAATTAAATCATTAAAAATATAAATAGGTAAACAATTGATATACCCAAGCTATAAAATACGAGTACTTTACCTCTTTGCTAGTTCAAGCGCTGTTATAAAGCGTTTTCCAATAGGGACTTGATAAATTTGAATTTAATTTGTGAACGCAGTCTTTCACTAATCATCAAACTGTCACTGTCAATTTATTCAGTAAACTCGACATTTTCATCATGGTAAAGTACAAGAACGAGCAACGTCTGCAAATTATAAAAATTTTCTACTGAAATTCGGAGTCGGTAAACGCAACAGCATTACCTCTAATTTTGGGTCGTAATTCTCGCCCTAGTAGACAGGCAATTGTTATTGTTAGTTTAGTGCAAAAATTTGAGTCTACATATTCGTTGTGTGACGTTGCCGTGTCAGTGAGACAACGGGTTGGTCGAAGTGTCGAAAATATCGCTGCCGTTCAGGCGTCCGTAGCAATCGATGCAAATCAGTCAATTCGATGGGGTTCTCAAGAATTGGGCATCGCTCCTACCACGTTATGGCGTATTTTTCGTGAGGATCTTGGATTACACCCATACAAGATCAAGCTGACTCAAGAATTGAAGCCGATGGACCATTTGAAGCGACGTACGTTCTCCGATAAGATCCTGGAGAAGATGCGCCAAGATGATGAATTTCATTGCAAAATCATCTTCAGTGACGAAGCTCATTTTTGGCTCAATGTGTTCGTCAATAAGCAAAATATGCGTTATAGGTCGGGTGAAAATCCACATGTGCTTCATGAATCACCACTTCATCCACAAAAAATAACTGTTCGTCGACGATAACGATCGTTGATCGATCACAGATTATTTTTGGCCCGAATCACCGATTATTTTTGGCAGATATGGAATTTTTGGAAGATATGGACTTGGACGACATGTGGTTTCAACAGGATGGTGCGACAAGGCACACAGCACAAGCTACAGTCGATTTATTGAAGAGTAAGACATGGGCCAGTCGATTGGCCGATTCGTTCTTGTGATTTAACGCCGCTTGACTATTTTCTGTGGGGCTACGTTAAGTCATTGGTTTATGCCAACACGCCGACGACGTTGGAAGAGCTCAGAGCCAACATTGAACGAGAAATAGCGGCCGTTGCGGCCGAAATGTGTGGCCAAGTCGTTGAAAATTGGGTCCAACGAATCGACCGCTGCAAACGTGCCCGCGGTGGCCATATGAACGAAGTCGAGTTGCATTCGTAAATGTTTTGATTATACTTCAAGCCGATAATAAAGTTTTTGAAATATGTCAAATGGTTTGCGTTTTATTTAAAAAAAAAGTTGTCAAGTCCTTATTGGAAAACCCTATATCTCTTCCTCAATTTTTTTCTTTTAAAGAAAATACATTTCGCGGTACCGGTTGCCTGCAACAACCAATTAGTGAATGACTAAAAAAATAACCAAACCGACACAAGGTCCCATTACAAAGCTAATAATTATTACACATAAAAGGACAAGGAATCGTCCGCCCACCGGAATGTATTTTGCTTTGTTTTAGAAACATAACGAAAAACTAGAAATTCGTCCGGCTACGAGAGATGTCCACTGCGGGAGCCATCCGCGTCTATAACTTTCACTGTATTGACTCAAATTACATCCAAGAGATGTAAAGCGCCAAACCCACCAAGCAACCGAAACTGAAACTTTTTCTGTTTTTTCATTATTCTGTTCAATTTTGACATTACATTCCAACCGAAAACAGTACAGAAACAGAATAAAAAAATAATAAAACGTCACATTTGACAATCATTGAATTCAGAATGAGGATCTATAAAAAAACAAAAATGTTTGTTGTATGTTGCGTTATATTTTGCATTACTGAAAAGAAAAAAAACATTCCAAATATTGGATTCATCCCTTAAATCGAATTAATAGAGAGTTTTACCGAATCTCAACAAAATTGGAAGAGTATCCAGCCCGGTATTTCCGATATTTTCGTATGAGCAAGGAACAATTCGACTTAATCCTTAACGAAATTTAATATAAAATAAACCCTACTCCAAATAACTTTAGGAAGGACGCAATTTCACAAAAAGAAAAATTGGTTTTAACCCTAAGGTATTATTTTTAGATTATTTTAAGTAAATATGAACCAAATTTCATAATTGATTGTAGATTTTTGGCCACTGGTGCTTCATTTTATGATTTCGGGTCACGGTTCCTCATGGGAACGACTACTGTTCGGCGGCGATGTATATTGCAAACTATTATTGCCATTAACGCAGACTTAAGGTTTTGCCGCAGCACAACACAGCAAGTTGGAATAATATTGCAAAAGACTTTTTATATATGTAGATGCAATTTTAAAAAAACGGTTTGGGTGCCGTGGACGGCAAACATGTTCAAATGTTTTGCCCGAGAAAGTCAGGAAGTCTATTTTTTAACTACAAAAAATATTTTCAATCTATTTAATGGCAGTAGTAGATGCAAGGTATATATAAATTCGTCATGGTAGATATCAGATCATATGGATCCAGTTCTTATTCATCCATTTTTTCAAACTCCTTTTTTGGCAAAAATTGGATAAATCAATCAGGCATTTTGAAAGTTCCAAAAGATAAAAATTTACCAGGAACACAAATTTGTTTACCTCATGTGTACTGGTTGCTGATGAAGCTTTTGGACTTACGACAAATTTATTAACACCATACGGCGGACAAAATTTGACTAATCGTCAAAGAATCTTTAATCAAAGGTATCCATGTTATTTTTAGTCTACTCATGATTTTTAATGAATTTTTTTAAGGCTCTCTGTAGAAAATTGTAGAAAATACCTTTGTTATACTCGTACTAGCCCACACCTGGAGGATTTTGTTGAAACTGCTTGAAGTGCAGGTTGCATTTGCCAAGCAAATTGTGTTGTGCTGTTGCATTCTCCACAATTTTCTTAAAATGGATCTACACGAAATTCTACCCGGCTTGGAACACTTGCCGGCAACTGCTGAAGGAAATATAATGGAGGAAGTTTCTAATGAGCCTCGAGAAATCCAACCTGCATCACAAGCGTGCAACGTACTTGAAAATTTCGGAGATTGGTGCTTAAATGAAGGAAAGGTGGCCTTCCAGCATTCTATGATTTGATTTAATTTTTTTTTTTAAGTAAAAAACTGTCTATTTAAACGAAATAAAAGTCTATTGAAAACAAAAAGTCTTCTTAAATTCACTGATTAAATTAGGGCACATATTATTATTTAAAATATAGAAGTCTTGAAGACTTAATTAGTTGCCCCTTTAATTGAGGCATCCAACTTGAAAATCATTTAGCGAAGCAAAAAAATCATCAATGGAATATTTTCGATGGCTTTTAAATTTTTGAAATATTATTTTCAGCCTTGTCTGCTTTTCGCTTCCTATTACAAGAACTTCTGTTTGGCTTCAGAATGAGCAGCTTGATTCATTCCATGATTGTTCGGTTTCCAGTATTTGTGATGAAGGTACTTCGCCAAATAATTGTTGTATATTTTTCTCAACTTTATCTTCAATAACAACGCTATCATTTTCATTTGAACTTGAGTAATAATTGCCGCATTTGCTATAATACATAAACAATAAGATATACAAAATAGATATAGTCAAACTGGATCGTGTAAGCACTGCAATCAAAATTTTGTGATTATCTGTCTCAACTCTCTAAATGCCGTGGTTACCTCACTGAACTGAAATCACAAAATTCAGATGCAAATGCTGATTTGCCTGCAATATTATATTTGGAATTTTCACAAAAGGAATCAAAAATTTCATGCTATCAAAATGATGCCATTTAATAGATGGAGTAGCTGCTGAACCGCTAGCAGTAATAATTGTTGATGCCTTTAAATTCATAGAAAAAGTATCCCTCAATATAATCCATTTCTTCTGACATTCAGGAACTAAAAAAACAAAAAGCTATGAACAAACATGTATGACCTTAATTTTCTTTTCGTTCACCACTTTTTACTAAAATTGTTGATGTCTCTTGCCCTCAGATGCTTTTACACTCCTGTTTTGTACTCCTTGAAAGTTTTTATCATAAATGGATTTATGGGATTCTACTTCCAGAATAAGCTTTGATTCGAACATCTGTATTTCTTGTTTCCTTTGCATACTAGCATCTTTAGCAATTTTTTTAGCTTCAGCCTTTTCTGTTTTAATTCTTTTAATTAGTTCAATTTCCATTTCTCTTTCCATTTCAACTTTTCATCACATCAAAAAAATAAATAAACAATAAAACCAATTCACTTTGACTACCAAAACGTCAGAAATTTGACATCTGGAAATGTCTGTAAACTTATGCAAACAGAAATTACAACGATAGAAAAAAAAAGTTGCAAGTTTCGGTACGAAGAAATGCAAAACTGAAAAATGAAAAAATAAGATTTCCGTACGGAAAAAAAATAAAATCATTTCTTGTGAAAATAAGAAGATGTTAAGAAATAAAAGTAAGTTACGCTAGTGTGGTTTATTGTTATATTCTATTATAGAAATATTATCAATAATTAGCAGTTAAAAAAAAAAAACAAAAAAAAGTTTCAGTTGCTTTGTGGGTTTGGCGCATAACAATGTTCTCAAATTTTTTCGTATCTTCGTAATCCATGTACATAACGAACTGCATCATTGAAAACCACTTATATTGTAGCTTATTTTGAGAAACTGGGCATGATAAGGGTTGAACGAGTTTTCGTCGGGTATCAAAGGGTATGAAATCAGCGGTCAATCATAGTTTGCGTAAGCATCCATAGACACGACCAATCACAAAGTGGATATGGTTAAAACACGAAAGGTCCCGGCTTGTAAAAAAAAACAAGGCAGGTGGCGAAGTGTACAACATTTATTATAAAACTCGATAGGCAAATATCTGGCACCAGAGACACAAGATCAATAATATAGTATTTTATTTTGGCTGAGAACCTGAGCATCATCTGCGAAAAAATAAAATAGTCGATACAAAACAAAATGGGCCCTAAAATTGATCCCTGAGGTACTCCCTGTTTGAGAGACTTTTGAACTACCTCATTTGTAATGTATCTAACAGCTCTATCACTAAAACCAAAATATTGCTTCAGTTTAGCACAGGATATCGTGATGCACATTGTCAAATGCTTTTGAAAAATCAAGCAAACAAGCAGAATTACAGATCCCTTATTAAAGTCTTTTCGAATATCATCAATAACATTGACCATTGGAGAGGATATAATAAGTCGTTCTTGGAAAGATGATCAAGGATTTACGTAGAGAGCACTCAAGGACCTTTGATAGGCACGGTAGTTATTGAGCTGATTTGAATCCATGGTACAATCACTATTATTCTTACTGCTAATTCCAATTTGACGCATATTTCTCCACAGTATCTTAGGAAGAAAGGATGTATTCAGCTTCGCCGAATAGAAGTTGCGCGTAGAGTCACGAATAATTTTGTTAGCATTGTTACATGCAACTGTATAGGCATTCCAGTTGAATGAGGAAGAATTTTGCTTCCATTTGCTGTATTGTCTTCTTCTTAATTGCATTAGCAACATCCGATGTATAGCAACAGTTTTTAAGGGAACGAATTCGTCAAAGAGATATCCAATAAACATCTGAAATCGATTCAGTTTTTATTTAGGATCTGGACTATGCCTGCAGTATTCCCATGGAAGCGAAGACGCTGCAACTCGGTGTGAATCAAGGTAAATAGAGCTTGAAATGAAATACGTTAGGTTGGACTTCACACATATCGTAGGTGCAAAATATAAGATCGTGCTCAGAGATAGAGTCGAGGGACAGTTTGTCAAATAGGAAGTCAGATGAGAGATCAGAAACAATAAACAGATCAAGCAGGCTTGGTATTTCAGACGGCCAAAAACATGTCAGACTTGAACTATTTACTATGATTAGACCACAATAGGCAACATAGTCTCGTAATTGACGTGATCGAATAGTACTTCCTAGTAAATCAGCGTTAAAGTCTCCGGAATTAATCTCTATAAATACAATGATAGTGCTCATACTTTGTGCGTGTATCACACAAAAACTCCTGCATGGACTTCAATATTTTTTTTTTTAGTTTTACTCCTTACATATATACTTAGTTTCAACATAAAACACGATATCTTTAATACAATACAAAAAAATTAAAGTTTAAAAAACTATTAAAGAAACTTCATAAGCGTGTTTAGTCAACCTACAGATACCCAATTAGTTGGTGGAACATTATCGAAGGGGAAAAAAGGAGACGAGAGTAAAAACAATACGAATACAAACGAGGTAAAGGAAAATGAAAAAAAATTCTTCCGCACGATACGACCTAAACGCCTACCAAACAGAAATAAAATAAATAAATACAACTACGAACGTGGTAAAGGAAAATGTCAAAAAATGTTTTTCACACACTACTCCTGTGCTTCTCACCACCCTTTCCATCACACTTGTGTGTCACAAGCCATTTGATTTAGCGTGTAAAAGCGCCCTGTTGCTGCAACTACTTTCGTACATGTATGACATACGAGTACATGCGTGTATTCTTGTTTATTTTTCCTTGCCCTACTTTCTTCTCTATTTTCCCATTTCAGGTAGTAATTTTTCAATGTATTTGTGTTGATGCTGCTACAGGTATTCCAAACCAGAATAAAAAAATATCTGCAATGCAATTCTATAGTTATCAAATTCAGCTCCGTTCAAATGAAAATCCCCATTTGCATTGCTATCGTGCACTTTTTAATCAATTTTTAGTGGACCAATACGCTAAAGACGAAACCAAAAGTTTGATATTTATTCTAACTGATTCATGGTCCTTGCGGCTTATTGAACACAAACTCACCATGCATGAAGGATGGACGGTGCTTAAAAAGGTTTCCAACAAAATATTTGTCAGCGAAACAATACCCGTAATGGATACCCGTCATACCGCCGTTGGTCACCCATTGAGGATGGATTTACCTGCGAGCTTAATATGTGTGGGCAGACTATCGAAGTTAATAATACCTGGGTTGTCCCATATTCTCCAGTCTTTTCTAGAACATTCCAAACACCCATATCAATGTAGAGTCCAGCAGCAGCGATAAGTCTATTAAGTACATCTGCAAATACGTGAATAAAGGCAGCATTACGGGACGTTGACCAAGACGAAGTTTATTATACTCGTATATACGTCAGAAGCAGTTTGGCGAATCCTGGCTTTCTCTATACATGATCGATATCCAACGGTCATGCATCTAGACGTTAATGATAGTTTGGAAAATGGCCAGCGGATTTATTTTAATCCCGATAACGTAAGACAACATATTGGGAACCCACGACAAACAACACTCTTGACATTTTTTTAAATTATGTAGAGATGACCAATTTGCAAAAACTCTGTTGTATGATGAAGTACCGTTCTACTACACGTACGATAAGCAAAAAGGTGAATTTAATCGACGCTGACGCGGTTGTCCTGTAGAGGGATTTCCAGGAACCCTACCCAGGGTAGGGTGTATACTGTGCATCCTAATAATAGTAAATGCTATTATTGGCGTCTATTACTGCACACAGTGAGGGGTCTAACTTCCTTTTTATTCTTAAAAACAGTCGATGACGAAACGTACCCTGCTTAACACGCAGCTTGCAGGACACATCATCTGCTTGACTGTGACCAACACTGGGATGGCCAGTATTAGTAATAGTCCCAGTCATATGGGACAATTGTTCGCGATAATGTTGGTATTCTGCGGACTTTCGAATCCATCGGAGTTATGGGACAGATATCAATGCAATCTGCCTGAAGATTTCTTGCGTGCTGTACGACGTAACTGTGATTTATACGACTATATTGCGGATACAGATGAGCGTGTAATAAATAATTGCCTTTGTTCAATTCAAGACATTGTATTTTCTATTGTTGGTAATTTATTAAGTGAGTATGGGATACCGTCCTCCAAAGTGTCGATCAAAATGAAGGTAAAATATTCTTTCCTTATGCTCCTGGTGGAACGGGAAAAACCTTCCTTACTAGACCTATCTTGGCAGAGATAAGAAGGCAGGGAAATAAAGCACTTGCAACAGCATCTTCTGGCATAGCTGTGACGCTACTACCTGCTGGCAAAACAGCGCACACAATGTTCCAGATCCCTATAGACTTAGACAGCAATGAAGCTCCTATGTGTGACAAAGCAAAGGTTTTTCAGGATTGCTGTCTAATTGTATGGGATGAATGTACTATGGCCAATAGGAAAGCAGTTGAAGCTGTACATTGAACCATGCAAGACATTCGCAGAAATGATCGGTTAATGGGTAATGTGACATCAACGAAACTCTTGGATATGTGAACGAACCATTTTAACGCCAAAAAACGACAAAACGGCTGAAATTAATAATAGCATACTATCCGCAATCGAAGGAAATGAAGTAGTATATATGTACGTCAATGAACACCGTTGTGAATCAAGATTATCCGACAGAATTTTTAAATTCTCTCACTGCAAATGGTCTTCCTGCTCATCAAATTATACTTAAAGTTGGTGTTCCGATTATGCTCCTTCGAAATTTAACCCCACCAAAATTGTGCAATGGGACTAGACTGAAAGTGGTTAAATTACAAAAAAATAAAATTGAAGAAGAAATTTTGACAGGATGTGGCGCAGAAGATATAGTATTTATACCACGAATACCACTTATACCAAAAAACATTTCCTTTGCAGTTTAAAAGAATACAATTTTCTGTAAGCGTTTGCTTTGCTATGACAGTTAACAAATCGCAAGAGCAAACACTAAGCGATGGCGGTGTCGATTTAAGGGCAAGTTGTTTCTCGCACGGTCAACTATATTTTGCTTGTTCTCGCGTTACTAACCCCGAAAAACAGAAGGAAAAACAGTCAACATTGTTTACAAAGAAATTTTGTAAACAAAGTATACCATATTTTTGGTATTAGATTTTTTTGTTTTTCTTCCCTAAATAATATGTAACTGAAAAGTTAAAAAGGTGCTAAAATATTTTTTTTTCTCTGTTCTTACATCTGTTATCTTCCACTCAAAAACTTATTTACCTGCCATCTAAAGAAGTCACTGTTGGTTATGATTTGTTGATTTCGCATGTAAAGTTTAGTTGAGCGTTTCATCAAGAAACTTTAAACCGTTTAAATATATCGTAGTGCTTGCGTTTTTTTAAAAGCACATGTCACAAGCTTACAAAAAGGAAAGAAATCGAGTACAAATTTAACGCAGGTTAAACAGCGGGCAACAACTAGTTATATAATATTAGTGTAGTAGACAGAGTTGCAGTATGAGCAAAAAAAAGGTTCAAGTGAATGTCGTCTACCATACTAGGGTTATAGCAATACACAATCCAGCACTTGATCCATCTGTCATGTATTTCACATATAAGAAATCCAACTTCCGAATTAGCAGACTTGAAAGTTTCTCTACTCTTTAAAGAAGTTTTGCAGTAAGTAGCGTCCCCACCTCCAGTCGTACTCGTTACACGATCATTACGATAAAGGTGGTGTTAAGAAAATGTTCATGAAATCCAAATGTCCAGTGAAGGCGGGTAGTTTGCAGGCAAGAAATAAATGTTTGGTTTTTATTCAAGACATCTCAGTAGACATCAACCCTGAAATTTTTTTGACAGCGCTTGTCAGTTTGACTTCGGAATGTGGAAAAAAAAAAATAATAACAAAGTGTGGTAAACTTCATATACCATAATGCTATCTATTAGTAAAAGCGAACAAGAAATCTACATCTACGACGACATTTTTCTAAAAAATGTCAACCGAAATGTAAATGTCAGCCTATGTGTAACGTGCATAGTCAAGCTTTCGCTGGTCAGTATCTAACTTTAAACCCATGCCGTTGTTTCAATGAACAAGGCAAAATAAAATGCTCAAATCAAAAACACTCTCAAAGCAAAATACTCAAGAGAGTCTCTGTATTAACCTGCTTGTAATGTAAAACTTAACTTCTGCCGCAATCGTCAAGCAATAAAGACAATTTAATTTTAATCGTGTTTGTTTCTTTATTATCTTTTTTTGAACAATAGGTGGTGCAAACAAAGTACCTCCTCAAACATTGGTGACCCCGACGTGATTCGGTTGGAAGTCTGATATTATCAATTCGGATAATAACACATATCGATTTCGCATTTTTTTTTTCTTCTCGTTTTCGCTTAAAATCTTGCGTGATTGTTTTTTTTTTTTTTTTGGCAAACAAGATGCAAGAAAGTTTCCCCGGTGCATCTATCTATCTATCAATCGTTGAAGAGGCCGATCCTCGTGAATTTGCTAGTAAAGGTCGGTCTGAGTTCTTGTCGATTTATTTTGATGTAAAAGCTAAACTATCTCGCGAGCTTAATTCCCAACGAAGGGCAAAATCGCCGCATTCGTCGACTCGTCGTTTTACGTTGGAGGAAACATCGTCTGCATTCGCGTCATCCCAAAGAAAATCCCGTCTACCCGAGTTAAAAATTCCAAAATTTTGTGGAGGTTATACTGAATGGCCTAATTTCTTCGCCATGTTCAACAGCGTTGTCGATAATGACGCCGACCTAAGCAAGATTCAAAAGTTCCAGCACTTGCGAGCTAATGTACATGGAGCTGCACTGGACACCATATGCTCACTTGAAACTAACGAGGAAAATTATGACAAAGCCTTACTTTTATTAAAAAATCATTTTGATAATAAATTGCTTATTTTTCAGTCTCACATAAAGGCGATCTTCAGGTTGAAAGGTGTTATAAAGGGTTCCGAGAGTGGTTTACGTGAACTAACTGACAAATTCAACTCACACATTCGTGCTCTACATGCATTGGCGTCACCCGAAGAAATTTCTGATGGACTACTCATATACCTCATCGTTCACAAACTTGATCCGAGAACACAGGAGAAATGGGAGGAGGAGGATTTACCAGTTCATAAACTGCCAACATGGACCGTCATGTCAGCATTTCTGGAAAAAAGATGTCGGGCGTTGGAGAATTTGGAAAGCGCTATGGTAACACAAACACCTAGCAACCAGGTGGGAAAGCATTCAAATTATACAAGAAACAATAGAAACGTTTTGGTAGCGTCCTCAACTGGACATAATTTGTGTGTATTTTGCGATTCAGAGGAACATTATATAAGTAGCTGTTCACTTTTTACAAATTTGTCTCCAAATTTACGTTTTAAAGAAGCCAAAAGACTGCATCTTTGTTTGAATTGTCTACGCAAGGGTCACAACTTACAGCGGTGCAAGTCGAGTCATTGTCGCTACTGCTCTGCAAAACACCATTCACTGCTTCATATGAACCCTACTTCTCCAGCTGTTCCATCTTCATCCCTATTGAATGCTTCTGAATCTGTAAACGAATCGAAGGCTCCTATAAACACTTCGCAATTAGCACTCGTATCATCTGCATCAATAAGCCCTACACCTGAAACCTCAATATCGGTCACTAACAATTATGTGTTACTAGCTACAACCATACTTTTCGTCCAAAATCGCTCAGGTACCTTTGTTCCTTGCCGCGCCATTCTAGATTCAGCCTCTCAACTTAACTTCGTAACCACTCGATTAGCAAATCAGCTACAACTACGAACGAAACGATCCCAAATATCAATCTCTGGTATAGGGGATTCCAATCTTGCAGCTGATAAATCGGTAGACATTTTTGCACAGTCGCAGGATGGCGAATATACCACTTCGTTCACAGCCGTTGTCACACCAAGCATAACAGATTACCAACCCAGTTTTAACCTGAACACCTCCGACTGGAATATCCCACAAAATCTTAGATTAGCCGATCCTCAATTCTTCAAACCTCAATGTATTGACATATTGATAGGCGCTGGTTTATTTTTTGATTTGATGTGCGTTGGTCAAATTCGTATAGCAAACAACCTACCCACTTTGCAAAAAACCCGTCTTGGTTGGGTTATTTCTGGAGGAGTGTCATACTCAAGCAAGCGATCATCGACCTTAGCAGCTTTTAGCAAAAATTTAGTTCATCTAGCAGACGACGTTTCGTTAAATGAACTTGTACAGCGGTTCTGGGAAGTAGAGAATTGTTCTAATTTAAATTCGTCTGTGTCTGAGGAAGATCTCTGGTGTGAGCAGCACTTCAAACAAAACTACACTCGTCTTGCTTCTGGATCATATTCTGTTAAATTGCCAACAAAGGCAAATCTCAATGCTTTAGGTAATTCATTTAATCGTGCTCTTCGTAGGTTTAAGAGTTTGGAAAAGAAGTTGCAAAATAATCAAGAGTTGAAAAATCAATACACATCTTTTATGCATGAGTACGAAACGCTTGGTCATATGTCATTAGCAGAGTCCCACACAAATACACCAACGTATTTCTTGCCCCATCATAGCGTACAAAAGCTTGATAGCACGACGACAAAGCTACGTGTCGTATTTGATGGCTCAGCAAAAACAACCTCCGGATATTCTTTAAACGATTTGCTTTTGGCAGGGCCAACCATACAACAAAAACTTTTCAACACGCTACTACGCTTTCGATTTTTTAAAGTCGCCTTGTGCGGAGATATCTTTAAAATGTACCGTTGCGTTCGTATATCGCATCCAGACGAATACAT
Organism: Volucella bombylans; assembly: GCA_949129095.1. Classification (NCBI taxonomy): domain Eukaryota; kingdom Metazoa; phylum Arthropoda; class Insecta; order Diptera; family Syrphidae; genus Volucella; species Volucella bombylans. The sequence goes on along the minus strand of OX422140.1, from coordinate 25,055,038 downwards.
CAAATGCATATTGTGGCGTGACCATCCAAAGGATGACATTAGAATTTTTAAATTAGACCCTGTGACATATGGTACTAAGCCCGCAGCGTTCTTGGCAATTCGTGCAATGCACCAGCTCTCACTTGATGAGGAAAATGCCTTTCCTTTAGGAGCTAATATCGTTCGCCGAGATTTTTACGTGGATGATCTGATTTCTGGTGGGGATACAATAGAGGAAGTTCTTGAAATCAGACGTCAGGTGAAGGATCTACTTCAGCGAGGGAATTTTAAAATTCGTAAATGGTGCTCTAATAAGGCAATGGCTCTTGAAGGAGTTACTGACTCAGATCGTGAGGGACTTCTCAAATTTCATGATGGCACCGATGTGACCAAGGCACTTGGTCTCGTATGGAATCCAAAGACCGACAACCTTTTATTTGCTTTTACGCCAACCTTAAACAAGGAGCGCATAACCAAGCGTTCAGTCCTTTCTACAGTCGTTCGATTTTATGATCCACTTGGTTTAATCTCACCTATCATAACTAAAAATAAAATCTTTCTCTAAACGCTTTGGAAGGAAAAGCTGCAGTGGGATGAGAGCTTACCCCAATCATTGCAGACCCACTGGATTGATACATGCGAACAATTCGCACTTGTAAGCAGCTTTGAATTTCCTCGCTTCGTACTTGCATCACAATCTACTTGGGAGATACACGCATTCTGCGACGCAAGCTTGTCTGCCTTTGGCGCTTGTGTGTATATCAGGTCTGAGTGTAAAGACACCATAACATCAACATTATTGTGCACAAAGTCAAGGGTGTCGCCCTTAAAAACCTTGACCGTTCCTAAATTAGAGTTGTCCGCTGAATTGCTCCTCGCCGAACTGGTAACATCAATAATGCAAGGGGACCAGTATCCATGCAAAGTTCATTGCTGGTCAGATTCAATGGTAACGTTATCATGGATACGTGAGGAGCCATCAAATTTTAACGTATTTGTTTTAAATAGAGTTAATCAAATACAAACTCTAACCAGTGGTACGACATGGCATCATGTACCGACCTCATCAAACCCGGCAGACATTCATTCAAGAGGATGCTCTCCAAATGAACTGCTGCACTCTGAACTTTGGAAGCACGGGCCACCGTTCTTGTTAGAAGATTCCTCGAGATGGCCTAAAACTATGGAATTCCTAACCGAACTACCAGAACGTCGTCGTAAAGCCCTTATTGTTTCATCGCAGCAAGATATATCACTTAACTGCAAATTTCACAATTCCTTCGAAAAGCTGCAACGTATCTTCGCATACGTTTATCACTTTACCACAATTAAAAGAAGACACATGGAACAAAACAACAAACCATTGACGCCACAAAACGTAAAAATGGGAACTTACTTGCTAATTCGAAATATTCAACAAATTCACTTCGCTGCAGAGCTCAAAGCCTTAAGATGCGAGAAGCATGTAGCTGCGTCAAGCAAACTTCATTCATTAAACCCGTTCATCGATTCGCATAGATTGCTACGTGTTGGAGGACGACTGCACCATTCATTCTTGGATTTTGAGGCTAAACATCCACTTTTACTGCCAAAACATCACTCTGTTACAATCGCAATCATCGACCACTTTCATCGAAAATATCTACACGCTGGACCTCAAAGCTTGCTTGCATCGATAAGGCAAAATTATTGGCCGATTGGTGGTCGAAAAACTGTGGCAAATGTGATTAACAAATGCCTTAGGTGTTTTCGTTTAAAGCCGAAAATCTTCGAATACATAATGGGCAACCTGCCAGCGGATAGGGTACAGGCTAATAGGATTTTTCTTACTACTGGCATTGACTTCTGTGGCCCGTTTTATTATAAATCAGAGATTCGCAATCGGCCACCGGTAAAATGCTGCATCTGCATTTTTGTCTGCTTCTCGACGAAAGCCTCTCATATAGAACTGGTAAAGGACTTATCTACTGCCTTCTTTTTTAATTTAATTTTAATTTTTAATTTTTGGTGGGGGCGAATGCCCCCATTTATTCGGCTTAATACAAGCTATAACTTAAAAAATAAACTTAAGTTTTAGTTAAAACTAAGGTTGGTTGGAGTGGTGAAGGAGAACAGATTTGAGGTAGGAAGTGGTGCGGTGAAAGTCAAAGACGGTAGGGTTTGAGTTGATTTGACGTAGCATACGGGAGATTGGTTCGTTCGCGCCATAGGAGGTGTGGTGGGTTGGTAGATAGAAGAGTCGAGGGGTACGTAGATTACGAGGGTTAGTGTTGAGGAAAATGGAGTTGTGAAGGGACGCGCATTCAACATGACCTGAAAGGAGTCGATGAATGAAGAGAAAGTCTGCTGCATCTCTGCGATCTTCGAGGGTGTTTAAGTTGATAAGGTTGAGACGATTTTGATAGGGGGGCAGATTAAAAGGATCGTCCCAGGGCATACCTCGAAGAGCAAATCGAAGAAAACGACGCTGAATGCTTTTAATTCTCGAGATATGAACACGATGATATGGGGACCATACTTGATTGGCGTACTCTAGGAGGGGGCGAACAAAGGTAATATAGAGGGACCTGGTCACGTATGGGTTGGTGAATTCTTTGGACCACCGTTTTACAAAACCTAGTGCAGAGTTGGCTTTGAGGATTATCTCATCCATATGTAAACGGAAGTTGAGCTCGCTGTCACACAAAATGCCGAGGTCGCGAAGAGACTGTACGGAGGAGATAGGTTGGTTATGGAGAAGATAGAGTCGGGGAGGAGATTGGTTCCGCTTATGTGAGAAGGTGATGGATTGGCATTTGGCGATGTTAAGTTCCAAAGAATTTTTGAGGCACCAGATCGAGAAACTATCAAGATCTTGTTGAAGGAGGAAAGAGTCATGGGGAGAGGAAATGGTTTTGAAAAATTTGGTATCGTCGGCGTAAAGGGAGACAGACGAGTGTTTGATGATCATATCGAGATCATTTATGGTTAATATAAAAAGAAGGGGACCGAGATGGCTGCCTTGTGGAACTCCAGAGGTGGCCAAAAATGGAGCGGACTGGACTGACCTAAAACGAACACTGTAAAAACGGTTTTCGAGGTAAGGATATCCATTTTAACAATATGGGTTCAAAGCCGAGGGCAGACAATTTAAAGATAATTAACTGATGAGAGATTTTATCGAAGGCTTTGCTAAAATCGGTTGCAACTACATCGACTTCATTGCCATTCTCTAGGGCAGAGAGGGCAAAGGATACGAATTCAACGAGATTTGTGGTGGTTGACCTACCCTTTAAGAAGCCATGTTGTCTAGGGGAAATAAGTGATTTGCATTGGAAGCTTATAGCTTCATACAAAATACTTTCGAAGAGTTTGGGTATATGGGAGAGTTTAGCGATGGGACGATAGTTGGTTATTTCATTCTTTGATCCTTTCTTGTGGATCGGGGTTATGAAGGAGGTTTTCCAAACCTGAGGAAATTCTCCTTGTGAAAGGGATAGACGGAAGAGATTAGAAAGGGCAAGGGAAAGAGAGGAAGAATATTTTTTAAGAAATATGGCAGGGAGGCCATCTGGGCCGGGTGTGAATTCGTCATTGAGTTGGTTTAATTTATATTCGATATAAGACGGGTCCAAAATATGAGAAAGAAGTGGGCCATTGGAGAAGTTCAGTAGGTAACTAAAATAGGATGGATCTGGTACAAAGGAGTCGTTGGTGAAGGATTGTTTAAAAAATGTGGCAAATAGGTTGGCAATGGTGAGTGGATCGGTTGATGACCTGTTGTTGAAAGAGAGGGAAGGAGGGTAACCATCGGACTTTCTTTTGTAGTTAACAAATTGGAAAAAGGACTTAGGGTGGTTTATAAGGTTGACTTGCGCATTGTTAAGGTAGCGCTGGTAAAGGGAATCGTAAAGTTCGGTGAAATGAAGATAAGCACCAAGATAGTTGGAATAGTCGGTAAAGGATCTGGTACGCAGGAAAAGAGCCCATAACTTATTTCTCTGATTTCGTAAGGAACGAAACTTGCGATTATACCAGGGAGGACTAGTAGATGATGTTTTAAGGCGGGAAAACGGAACGTAAAGGGAAAAAGAATTAAATATTTCTTTATAGAAAATGGATAAGGCATCATTTATACTTAAGTTGTGAAAGTTAAAGAGGGATCTGCTGAGATATTCACTGATTTTGTGAAAGTTTGCTTTATGAAAGTCGTGGGATGAGAGAGTTGTGGGGGGAGTGGACTGGAATGAAGAGTTATGAAAAAATGAAAGTAGAAGGGGGGGATGGTAGTTATGGATTGTTGAGAGAGATAGGGGACAAAGTGAGACTGAGGAGTTGATTGGATCTGTTGTGAAAATAAGGTCTAATTGCCTGCCCATATAATTGGATATACCACTGACTTGGCATAGACTTGAGTCTGTTAAGCGATCTAAGAAGAGACATTCCTTTTAGCTGCTCTAAAGCGATTCATTTCTACAAGAGGCAAGCCACTGACTATTTGGTCAGACAATGCCACCAATTTCGTTGGCGCCAAAAATGAGTTGTCTGAGTTAAAGCAACTTTTCTTGAATGAAGCACACAATCTCGCAGTGTCACAACAATGCCTTGCAGATGGTATCAGTTGGAAGTTTATCCCCCCTCGCTCACCACACTTTGGTGGGCTTTGGGAGGCAGCTGTTAAATCAGCAAAGTTTCACTTCTTTCGCATTGTTGGTTCTTCTGTCTTAACATTCGAAGAGCTTCGCACGCTTGTATGTGAAATCTCTGCAATAATTAATTCTAGATCACTTTATCCAATTACAGAGAATCCTGCTGATCTGGAAGTACTAACACCCGCGCACTTCATAATCGGCGCACCATTCACTGCTATTGTGGAACCAGACGTTACGCATCTCAACATAAGCCGCTTGAAACGATGGCAGCGCATTTGCCACATGCAACAGACGTTTTGGAAGAAATGGAGTTCGTCCTACTTATCTCTACTACAGGAGCGTGGAAAGTGGCGTACATCAACTCCGATCATTCGCGTGGGCTCTTTGGTGATCGTAAAGGATGAAAATCTTCCGCCCCTAAAATGGCAACTTGGCCGAGTGGACAGCACGATTTGTGGTGAAGATGGTATTCCGCGCGTTGTAATGGTGAGGACCGCCAAAGATCAAAAGAGCTGTGGGAAAAATTGCTTTGCTACCCGTAGAAACTGACGCAGTTGAAAGCTAGTACCTTCCAACGGGGGGAGAATGTTCGCAGCAGCAATGAACAAGGCAAAATAAAATGCTCAAATCAAAAACACTCTCAAAGCAAAATACTCAAGAGAGTCTCTGTATTAACCTGCTTGTAATGTAAAACTTAACTTCTGCCGCAATCGTCAAGCAATAAAGACAATTTAATTTTAATCGTGTTTGTTTCTTTATTATCTTTTTTTGAACAATAGGTGGTGCAAACAAAGTACCTCCTCAAACAGTAAGCATTTCTCGTATTTATGGCAGTCATATTTCAAATAAAAATTTTGCGCAAAAAACCACCATCCAAAACCGTCAATATATATTCATAAAAGATAATTGATAACCGATAACCAATAATAAAGCAGGAGAAGGAAAATGGGAAAAGGAAATTGAGAAAGAAAAAGAACTAGGAATAGTAGAAAATATAAGTCAAAGGTCACATTTCAAAATTAAACTTTTCAAGAAAATTTAAAAAAAGAAGAAAAAAAATTAAAGGAAAAAAAGAAACAAACTACTTTATGATGACCTTACCATGTTGTTCTTGTTGGCAATGTCCTCAACAAATTTGGTCTCGGCGACAGCAAACAAGATTTGAACACTCTCAATGAGAAAGCATTTCTGTTTTCAGTTTTCGTCACAAAAACAGAGCCGGATGTAGTAAACGGTGATTTTTTTGTTGTTTGGATTTGCAGTGTTCTATTTTTGACAGCGCATGCGTGATTTGTGGCATGTATCGAAGCCAACCATGCTCAGTTACTATTGCCATTTCATCATGGAAACACCCGAACAACGCTTACAAATTATTGAATTTTATTATGAAAATTCGTATTCTGTGAAAAATGTTTTTCTCGAGCATCGATAATTTTACGGTCGTCACCTACTGAGCAGTCTTCAACGACGAACATCATTTCTGGTTGAATGGGTATGTTAATAAACAAAACCGCGGTTTTTGGTCCGATGAGCAACCTCAGGCAATACAAAAGCTGCCAATGCACCCGAAAAAATTCACTGTTTGCTGCGGTTTATCGTCTGGCGGAATCATAGGCCCGTATTTGTTCAAAGATGACCTTGAGAACAACGTTACCGTCAATGGCGCCCGCTATCGTTCAATGTTTTCGATTTTTTTTGCTCAAAATGCATAAGCGGAATCTGGGAGGTGAGCAATTTATCTCTCGTTTTGGACCGGTGAATTGGCCTGCTAGACCGTGCGATTTGATACATTTGACTATTTTTTATGGAGATACGTCAAATTACTCATCTATGCCGATAAACCAACGTGAATTGCAGCCTTGGAAGACAACATGACACGTATTATTAGCGAGATACTCTCCGTATGGCCCACTTAAAACGTAGTCATCATCAACATTTACATAAAATAATCTTTAAAAAGTAAATGTCTAGCATTGGCTTATCAACTCAAATAAAAATATTATATACTTTTGCAATTCTCCTGTATTTTTCGTGACAATTAATTATCAAACGCTTAAAAAATCACCCGAAACATTGAATAACTGCTTTTTCTTCTTTAACCGGGTGGCAGCTTGTAACACGAACTCTCCTTGTCAAACTCTGACTTAAATAGCAGCTGTTGTCTGATTCAATTCCTACGTCTCTTGTTTTACCTTCGTGTAGATTAGCAGCTGGTTTAAGCACAGTATTCCTGTCAATTTTTCCTTTCAATTTCAGAATTTTAGGTAATGGCTGGTTGTTGTTTACATTATGCTTTTGAATGCGGAAGATATTTTTTGGTGCAATTGCTTTATGGTCGATAGCTAGATAGATAGATATCAAAAAGTGAATTTAAATTTTCATTGGGAAACTCAGGTGTGCCAAAAAAAACTATGTCAGTAGCGATTTCCTTCTGCTCTAAGACATGGATCTTTCGTTTACGGTCGTGCTTCTGGTTGAAAAGACAATTGAACGGGTTTCAAAATTCTCGATTCGATGTATTAACTTCAATATTTCAATATTTACTGGTTCCAAACGTTTCTCTCAGGATTTTCCAAGCTCATCAATCTTGAGATAAATGGCCTACGGTATTTTTTCGCTTAGGCTAATTTTAAAGGCCTGCATTTGCTTATCTATTGTAGATGGGTTTGAAGAATATTAATGGTGTTCAGTCTGTCATTTTCTGAGGATAAAAGTGAATTATAGTAATTTGTGTAGTGCTGGATGTTGGTGTCTTCGAACGTAAACTCTTCATGCTGCTTGCGTGTGAGGAATTAATTTTAAGGGAGTTAGTAGGAAAAATGGCGAAAGAAAAAGTGACTAGTGAATGTTAAGAATTATTAAAATTGTTCTTGATTTATTTAGAGACACAAAACCCAAACTATTGTTACAACAATCGAAATAAGGTTAAAATGTTTATATAATTCGCACAATCTTCTTAATTTAGGATGGGCAAAGACTTCCAAATTTATTGCTAAAGCCGGGACGAAAAACCAGAGCCGTATATTCACTTCTAAACATCATTCACTCATGACAAGTTGACAAGTGAACTGCTATCAAAGTGAGAGATCAAGAAAACTTTAAAACTGGATTCTATACATAGACAAAATCACTAGGAAGTGCAAATGAGGGTACCAATGAATCTGGAGCAATTTTTGGCATACTAGCAACTGAGATCGGACAAAAGTTGTCTGAGTGCATGGCTAATATGAACTTGTAACACTTGATTTAATCCGAGTCATTCGTCTTAGAAAAGGGGATATAAAGTGTCTTCCAGCGCACATTCAACACCTAGGAACATAAGTCAGTGCCAGTCTTTTACCTTTCTGGTGCCACCTCAAACTTTCTTGGACAAATAAGTCACCTTTAGATATGTAAAGACTGCAAGATGCGAGAGGTCATTATTTAATGTGATGACTTTATTGATTCCCTCATTGATAGCATAAACGTTATTAGACTTCGGGAGGTGTCTCACACCAAATTTTTTGCATTCCAGCAGCACATGCTAAACTATTTGTTGTCCTTAATGTGTCCACAGAATGGGTTATATGCGATGCTCTGATATTCATTGATGTGGAGCATTGGCCGAAGCCAATGGATTTTCTTTGGCGATTTCTAAACCTTCTGATCGATAGACATTCGCCAGGCTATTACGATGTTTAAATCCTACAATACTATTCTGCATGAACCTAATATGAGTACTCTGAATATTCTCATGTAAGTTTTAAGTACTTGTTTTTCGTGACCATATGCAGATAGACCATTTGGTTTCTTTTTGAATCATATGTTATTTTGACACTGACAGTTCTTTCAGAAAGCCGTGACAGTTACTTTTTGATAGCAGGAACTTCGAGTTCATTGCTGTGACTTTCTTGTTCAGCGGCAGTGCAGCGACGGCTATAATAGAGCACCGGTTTTTAGATTTTGCAGAGGAACACCAACGCGACCAACAGCGCTGACAAAAGTGTGAACTTATAAAGGGTCCGCCATCTAACGTTTTTTTTTCACATAATGCTACAAAAAAAAACTACTGAATATTTTCTCAAATTTCTTTTTTTATTTGAAAGTACAATCCTTCCGGTTAATAATGAAAAATAATTTCATTCAAATAGCTGCCTCGGCTGGCCATGCAGTAGCCTACACGATCGGTCCAATTTTTAAGCACATTATCGATTGTGTGCAGCTGTATTTCACCAATGGCTTCACAAATATTGTCCTTTAAAGCGTCAATTGTCTCTGGCTTGTCGGCGTAACACTTATCTTTTAAGGCACCCTACACATAATAGTCCAACGGTGTCAAATCGCAGCTCCGAGGTGGCCAAACGACATCAGCTCTGCGGCTGATAATGTGATCTTCAAAAACAGGGCGCAAAACATCGAGTGTAGCTTCGGCTGTGTGGCACGTAGCGCCATCCTGTTGAAACCAAATGTTGCCAATATCCTCCTCTTCAATTTTTGTGAACAAAAATTCGTTCAACATGGCCCGATAACGATCGCCAATGACTGCAACGGCTACTCCTTGCTCATTTTCGAAGAAAAATGGCCCAATTATGCCTCTGGACCAAAGTCCGCACCAAACACTGACTCGTTTTGGGTGTATCGGCTTTTCAATGTATGCGTGCGGGTTTTCTGTGCCCCAAATGCGACAATTTTGCTTGTTTACATACCCGCCAAGATCAAAATGAGCTTCATCTGAAAAGATGATTTTTTTTTGGCAAAATCGGCATCTTTTCTAAGTCGATAGCAGGCCCACTTAGCGAAGCGAAAACGCATTGGATGGTCAGTTGGCTTCAACTCCTGAACCAATTGGACTTTGTATGGCGTCATACCAAGGTCTTTATGCAAAATTCGTCTCAATGATGTCTCCGAAATGTTCAATTGTTGAGAACGACGGTGAATTGATTTTGATACCGCTTCACGCACACTTTCTACCACAGCAGCAATATTCTCGGGTGTAGGCACTGTGTTTGGCTTTTCACGCTTTGGTTTATCGATGAGGATGCCAATTTCTTTCATTTTTTTCACAAGATAACGAGTATACGGAGCTGACGGTGCTTCTCTTCTTCTAAAATCCGTACGCAATTTTCGCACACATTCTGGAACATTACCATGATTTTCAAAGTAATGTCGCAATATTTCCCAGCATTGTTCAAGCGTATACACAACCATATTCGTTCAGCGGAAGGATAATTATCTGTCAAATCAGACATGAGCTAAGTGTTACTATTCACGAAATAAGCACTAGTTGAAAAAAAGACGTTAGATGGCGGACCCTTTATATAATATAACTTATGATATGCGGTATGATTGCACAAATCAAGAACTGTTTTTTTGCACAACAAGTCTATAAGCTGTTCCTTATCCCATTGAAGCTTCTCGTTTTTATTCAGCAGCTGTGTAAGTGGGCTTAGTATTTACAAATAACGCCCCACAAATTTTCGGAAAAACCGGTTGATCCATGGGAGCAGCGGACCTCTGTAGTATTCATCTTAATTTTACAATTACGAGTATGTACGACACTTACCTTGTTATTTCCAGTAAGTATTGCAGCCTAATTCCCACATACGTAATTTATGCTGCCAGAAAATTACATAAGTAAAGTTTTGCTCCAGACGCCTTCTTTGATGGTTTTGCTGGGGATTATTACATCATCTTGGTATGCAAGAACTTCACTTGGTTCCATCCGAGCGATAATTTTGTTCATGACTGTTTGAAACATCTGCCGCAGTACTTATGAGGCCGAATGGCATGCGATTATATTCAAAATGCCTTTCTGTGGCCACAAAGGCTGTATAAAATTTCGATTCCTCATCGATCTCAATTTGATTGTATCCCATGCGCAGTTCACAAGTTGTGTGAACTATTCTTCTAAATTTGGCAACGGGTACGAAATTTTTACTGTGATTTTGTTTAAGAGCCGGTAGTCCACACATAAACAGGTCCCACAGTTCCACCACAGACCAGCACAATACTAGCAGCATATGGTGACTCAGACGGGCGAATGATGTTGGCTTCCAGCAGATCGGTGATTAACTTGGTGACTATCGCAAATGACAAATGATATAGCTTGATTTCAACAGGGACTTCAGAGAAAAGTATAATCTGCATCTTCGCCAGATTGCATTTTTCAATATCGGATACTTTTTCTCCAAAACAACTTCTGTGATTATAACTCACCAATTTCGAATTCATTAAGCTGCGTGTTGGAGTATATGTTATTAACCCCTCTTTCATCCGACAATCTGCACCTTCTATGGTTAGACGAACGCCCTCTCGGCAAATCACCTTTCTACCCAAAAGGGCATTCTTAATTATCATAGCAACCTTGACGATCAGCAACTTGGCTTCAAATACATTTCCATCGACATAGATTTCAATTTCAATTTATACAAATAAATTTTCCACCGGCAAACCCATTCAGCGTGACTGTGCACTCTTGAACATTAGCAAGATCGGTGGTGAAGGACTTTCGTATAGCTACTTCTGTAATAGAATCCACAAAAGCTGCTTTTGGTATGTTGGTAATTTCTACGAGTATGTCCTTCACTATGTCGTTTTTCAAATGCAGTATGCTGCCTATGATTTCGTTGACAGATTCGGGATGACGCTTTTTATTTGGACAGCTCGAAGTTCTCCCACTTTCTGGACATTTGATGAAATTCCCAAACTTGTCGCTGTTATAGCATTTTATGCCTTTCTTTATTGTTTTGGTGGTATCGAAGTCGATTTTAACTGGTGTCGTTGAGACCTAAAGTGTGAGACTTTGGTTACAAATTGATAGGAATCCAAAGATGTTTCTGACGAAGATTGACATGCGGTAGAAGACCAACGACGCCGTTTACATTTTTGTATGGGTTCCATGACTGACGAGGAGCAGTGTATTGGGATTGTGAGAACACAGGAGCTCGTGTTCAAAAAGCAGGCACAGCAAAAGACACGCTTTTGTTTCTCGGCGGCGTGAAAAATTCGTTATGAGGTGCACTTGACTTGTATCATATATAAACCTAAGTATGGTGGAGCATATGTCGGGGGCAGTATTATGGAATGCTACAACGGCGACGATGTTGTAGTTAAGTGAGCTGAGCATTTTCGTACAGTATAAGCCGAACCGGCTGTCGTTATGTGCCCAATGTTCTGGTATGTCTCAGTTAGCATTGGTAACGGATTTTTTGTATCATCTTAGAAACCCGATTGCATGGTGGTTGATGGGTATACAGAAATCAGTTGAGATGCGCTGGTTATTGTACAAAAGTGTCTCCCGTAGTCGTAAATCCTTGACTGGTTTCTGCAGATTCTTTATTTGTTTTCCTAACGTTGATTCCACACTTACTTAACGTGCCCGCACTTTCTCATCATGTTGTACCAACCTGGCTTCTGAGCAGTGATTCCGAACTTCGATTAAAAGAAAAAGCGAAATGAAGTGCTCCTGAACTTCCGATGAAACGAATTTTAAGTCCCTATTGCAACCACTAGATGCGATAAATGACACTCATCTTATTCAACAAGGATGAAGGGTTTCATTGCTTCACGATGTTGTATCACTATTTCCACCAATAGTGCTCCTACGTAGCCAATAACGTTTACCCACTTCAAACTTTCCTTAACATCCATCTCGTTGTGAATAGTAAAACTTCGATGAAACGAAAAAGCGACACGAAACGGGACATGGGAGAGAAACGAAAAGACGACAAGCTTGGAGTAGGGAGTAAAAAGAGTTGGGGTAACGCCGGGGTGGGGGATTAATCCCGTTGGAATGAGCCATGAGCTGTAATGGGGGAGTTGTGGTGGCGTGCATAATGCACGAAAGTGCGTAGCAACAAAATCAGCATCCTTTTAATCATTGTGACCACCGTCAAAGTATAATTCCTGCATGGACATTATTTCGTAACAACACCAAATGCTCATCAACACTTAACGGAAAACTTCAGCCCAACAGCAAATATAACCGACATCGGTTGACCTACATAAATAGTTTCAGAATAGCTGTTAACTATCAACTCTTCATTGTAAGATATAATGTTTTGTATTATTCTTGGTATTATCCTAGGGTTTGGTTAAGTAAGAGTGGCTGTTGGAAGAAACCAACCCATTGTGATACCACGTGGATCTGTAATCTTTGTACTCTTGGAACCAATTTCAGATTCTGACAAAGCGTAGGAGACTGTTAACGTCTATATTGTTGAGATCGCTTAAGTCATTATATTGTAGATCCTGAGTAGAGTTTCCTTCTTTGGTAGAGAGCTGGTCATATACAGAGTAGGTGGAGGATTGAATCCTCAATGCAGCTTTCTATTTTGAAAGAACTTTTAGAACGATTCAGATCCCGTTTGGTCAGATTTGTTTGCTCGCCAGATATTGATAGCGGCCTAACTATCCGAAAATATACGTATATCCCTTGCATATATCACGTGTTTCTTCAGCCAGGACAGGACTTCATTAATCACTAAAAATTTCAGCCTGGAACATGCTACAGTGATTTTGAAGGCGGAAGGAGAGGCTAAGTTTAATACCACAACCAAGCCCGCTATCGGTCACGGACCCACCCTTATAGAAATGGATTGGCTTGTCATCGATGTAAGTTGCAAAAAGGATGTAGACGGAATGCTCGCGTGAAAGTCTTTGTCAAACCAATGTTGGGGCATAGTGTAGTCGATGTTCTTTGGAAGGATTCCTAGTGTGTTAAGAATATTAGTGTGACCAAATAATTTTTGTCCACTGTGTAGTCACTTTAAGGCGAATAGCTTCGTTAGCAGCCACTTGCTTGCTGAAAATATCTACTGAAACGAAATATCCAGTGCCGCAGAGGGAGTAATATGTAAGGCTCCGCTTACAGACCACCAGACAACCACCCCGTAGGTGAGTATCGATTTTATAACCGAGACGTATAACAAGAGGCCCCATTGTTCAGACGCTCCATCTCGTGTCCGTATTATAGACCCGAGTATAGGCACATAGAGTCATGGCTGGTTTCAGGAGAATTTACATGGGAATTAGCTATGTTGTAGAGTATCCCTAGCACGTGTCATCAGTCGTGCAGCATTTGTGATTAATCCCACTTCTGAAGAAATTGCCGCAAAATTACTTCAAGGAAATTGCAAATTAAAAAAGGAATTACTCCGTTTTCTTATCGCATCCTTATTAATGTTGTCAATTGTCAGCTTAACGTTCAACAAAAGACTGCCTACGGAATAGCACAGTCCACACAAATAAGCAAAACAAAATATGTAACAAACAAAGGAAAAAGGAAAAGAAGGAATAAGAAAAGCTATGTGAGATGACATGTTACATATGCCCACATATATATATGTACATAGATGACATGCCACACATCCTCGTAGAAGACACGTCACACGTCACTTGTAAAAGACTTCTTATTTTTGAGTTGCAACGTTTGTATAGGCAGACCCCATTTAAAGAAAATGGTTTAACAAGGAAACCATTTGGTTTAGTATATTCAACGGAAGGTATGGAGCCATTGCAACCTAATAAAGGTTCTTATGTTGGCTTAAGTCTCATTAGTTTATTGGAAATGCTTAATACGTACATCAGTATATATTTTATCTTCTTTTTCTAAGCTGTTTATTTCTATTGATGGCTCACTTTTACCCAAAATGCTGTCAACCACCTTCCATCCATCACTTGCATTCCCTTGGGCTCTTTGAACTGACTCAAAATACATTGTTACGCGAAAAATTGATTGCTTCCATTAAGGAACGAATCTCAGTCCTATTTGTTGGTAAAGGCATTTTGTTTCTAGCTGAATTGCGCTTCGGGTTAGGTTGAAGTCCGTTTTGGGCAATAACATATTCAAGTCATTTGACTTTGTTCACAAAAAATCTGTATTTATCGAATTTTACGTTAAATCCGAAATCCTGAATACGTCAGAGAACTGGGCTCCTCCTAATTTGCTTCCGATATAAAAATATCATCGATATATGCTGTGGCACTTGATAACTCAGTTAGTATTTGATCCATCACTTGTTGAAAAACCGGTTTGAATATTTTAACACCAAACGCCAATCTATTGCAGCGGAAAAGGACCATGTGAGTGCTGATTGTATGTAGATTTTCGATTTGTAAGAAGGCACCAGATTGGTCGATACGGCTAAAGAATCTCGCATTTTCCAGCTTTTCGATTCTGATCTTGACGCTTTTATAATTACTCTTTCGGTACTTGCTTCCTACCCTGTCACTCTTTTGTTTATGGTTTTGTTCCTTTCACCCCGAATTACAATAGGCTTCTTTATGATCAACAGTATTACTTGGTCCACAGACCACATCTGCGATTATTGTATGAACAATCATGCACATAACGCATGCTGCCGCAAAACCAAGATGGTGTCTTTGATGTTGTTTCTGTTGTATCCGATGTACCTCCACTTTAACACCCTCGATAAGAGCTGTGTCATCTTTTAAGTTAATTAGACATTGATATTCTCTTGACAAAACATCCAGTGTAATGGTAAGTTACGTAACATTTTAGTTCGGATCTTGAAATCAGATGTTGATCGCAATCCCATTAAATATGTGCTCGTATATGAGACATTTGAATTGATCAAGTGTTTACTGATTTAAATAGAATTGTTCGCAGTGCTTGTTTATAATTTCCAAACAGAACAAAAATAGAACTCTGCGTTCTTTGTCCTTTCAATGTGTTGATGACACAACTGTAGGTGAGGCTTCTCTTTTTATTAAATCGAATGCTGTAGGCATTCATTAAAATCTTGTTATCAGTTCTCTCCAAACACATCAAGAACTTGTGTAATACAATCATAATAACCGGAATTATTCCGGATAGATGTAGGCAAACCTATTCCAAAATCACGCTCGCAAAATAAAGGCCGATTGCTGTTCTTCCTTTCCTCTGTAAGGTGTTTCAGAAAATTGTAATTAAACAAATGAAGATCTTCCTTGGACTTAATAATTTACTGAGCCAGCACCAATCTGGATTTAGAGCAAAGCAGAACTGCACAACCGCGTTACTAAAAATTACTGACGACATCCGTTCTACCATTGATAGACATATGATTTGATTCTGTAAATCATGACATTCTTTTATACAAATTAAAAAAATCTATTTGCTTTTGATAGCAACGCGCGTCAACTTGTGGCATTATATCTCAGTAATCGTAACCAATTTGTCTTTTATTGTGACGAAAAATCTTCTAGTCTGTCGGTAACATCTGGGGTGCCCCAAGGATCTGCCCTTGGCTCTCTCTTGTTCACAATGTTCATAAATGTTATTTATAAAAGTATAATTCACTGCGATTATATGATGTGCAGTTATATAAGAAAGTACATCAATACATCTAACAACATATGTGAACGGATAACTTCTAAGGACATGGAATTCGTCCATCTTCTTGTTTAAAATTTAAAAGCCTTTATTTGCAAGAACTAGAACTAACTCCAAGGAAGTTGAAATCTTAAAAACCTAGAGGTTAAATAACATAAAGCCCTCTCCCAAGATCATTCTAATTGCCATCAAATCAGATGGCACAATCACACGCGACCGTGACAAAACCCTAAATACCTTGATTCAGGTTCACTTCCCAGGGTCTTTTAATATTGGCATGTCTCATGGACAGTCAACGGCGGTCTCACTTACAAGAAACCTCAGCAGAATCAACAGTTTATCCGGAAAACTCTTCAGTCCGGATAAGGTTAAGTGGGCTATCAACATATTTAAACCATGCAAGGTACCAGGCATAGACGGAATTTTTCCAGCTCTGCTACGAAAAGGGCTGGATTTCTTTATACCTACTCTAGTAGCCTTATTTAGTCTCAGCTTCAACTTGGGCTACATACCACGCACTTGGAGAGAGGTGAACCTGATGTTTATCCCAAACCAGGCAACAAGCCTGGAGAACTACCTAAAACATTTCGTCCTATTAACTTGGCATCGTTTTATCTGAAAACAATGGAAAGCGTTATTGACGTTCATATCAGAGAAAGCTTAAAAAATAGCTTGTCCCTACACCCGTGTTAGTACGCCTATCAGAAAAGCAAATCGACGGGAGGTGCCCTGATAGACCTAACACCTGAAATCAAAAGCTCCTTCCGCTGTTAAGAAATAGCACTTTACACATTTCTTGATATAGGGAGTGCTTTCGACTCCATATCAAATGCTTTGCTTCATAGAAACATCGATCAACCTACCATTAACTGGATCAATGCGATGATTGAAAGCCGGATGATTACTACTTACCGCTTATTTGGCCTTTGGTCAAGCAACGTAGGCAAAAATTGGTAATGTCGATGACCGAGTCATCATTATTAAGGGCAGAGAGACTAACGAAGTCACTACACGTTTGTCTTTAAGTCAGCCCTAGAGTAAAAGAAGAAACATAAATTTAGGTATAGTTTCACCAAACGAACTCACATATCCGGGAGTAATCCTAGACAAAAGGCTCAACTGAAATTCTCACTTAAGCAACAAAACACTCGCAACTAAAGCAACGAAGTATTTGTAGGCCTGTCGTCTCATGTATGGAAGCATTTTGATGAATGGACAAGTCACGATCTTCCTTCGCACTGGCAAATACAGCAGCAATATATTCTTCTGTACTTGCGTGAAATTGGTGCAAAATTTGGTCACTATGACTTGAATTGCTTGCTCAGTAGGTGACGACCGTAAAATGACCGTAAAATCACCGAGCACGAATTTTGATAATAAAATTCAATAATTTGTGGGCCTTGTTCGGGTGTATGCCTTTCCACGATCAAATGGCAGTGCTAACTGAGCATGTTTGACTTTGACACATGTCATGAATCACGCCTGAGCTGTCAAAAATAGAATTCTGAAAGAACAAACGACAAAACAATCGCCCTTTACATGCCAAAAGATGGTCATATGTAACAATTGACAGAGATTCATAAATTCGTACCTAAAGCAGCTTAGAATCATATAATCTCCAGCAACAATCCTGTAGATATAGCGTCAAGAGGTATTTCTCCAGAAAATCTTCTACAAATCTAAGCTGCCGTGGAACAGATACTGGTCAGATACGGCTATCTGAAAGCGGGAGTCAAACTCTAAAACAACCATCAGCTGAAAAAACAATTATTATTGCAGCTGCATCAAAACAGAAACATGAACATTTTATAGGGCCGTTGCTAGAAAAAATATTCGATTATGTGAAGTTGGAAAGGATCGTAGGGTATATACAATGGTTCGCTATAAAATTGAACGACTCCGAAACGGACCCTTACCGAACAGCTAAAGAACTGGAGTTAGTGCATCAAGGCATCATTAGATATCAACAACAGAAGGGTTTTGCGAGGAGATCAACACTATTAGAAAGTGTATAAGATATTGTCCTAGATCTACATGATACGATCAACGTATCAACAGTCAAAGTCAGTGACTTTCCAAAAGCTCGAGTAAAGAATCTCAGTCATTTACCTCTACTGGAGTGGACTACTCAGGTCCATTTCAGATGAACTGTTCCAAGGAAATGGGTTAAAAAACATTCAAAGGTTAGGTTGCCATATTTGTGTGTCTGGCAACAAAGGCTATACAAATAGGTAATATTGGTAACGTACAGAACTTCTCCCCTAAAGCACTGTGTGCACTGTTTAAAAATATCGATCTAATCCCTCTCCGCAATCACGGGGCTAAGACGAAAAAAACTCCAGAGCATCGACAACGTACTCATCATAGTTGAGCTCTTTATTACTAGGATACCATCTCTATTTTGCACAAACTCTAATCAGACAATATGCAATTTATAAACATTCCAGTAGTTATTTTGAGGTACAAAGAAATTGTCTTTATATTAATTATTAATATTATTAAGAATGCAGTGAACTTTTAAGCAGAACTACTCCCACATATGGATGTACGATAATATAAGTCTAAAGCATCTCAGATTCAGAACGTGCAACTGTCGGCACAGTCATGCATGCAAAATTAGCAAACGCATGCATGTCTGTCAAAAACTCTAAACTAAATTACAGCTTACTCATTCGTGCAGTCACGGTACTCGAATATGCCTGGAACCTGGTAAATATTTCTACAAGTTTGTTTCCTAATTTTAAATGTCAGCTGAAAGATTGCCAGTTATGGAAAACATGGTGATTTTAAAGATATGAAGGAAGAATCATTTTTGACTTGCCATCTTACATGGACTGACTAATTTATTTGGTCAAACTATGTATTGTATATCAACATTGGAACTAATTAAACAAACATTCCAATCATGTCAATGTCAGTGGGCCTTATCTGTAGCACAATTTTATAGATTTTTTTTTTTTTTTGTAATATCTTGACGAGATCAATCTTTATGTCAACAAAAGGAAGCCATGAAGGTATTATGTCTCGGGAAGGTAAAATCACAGTATTTTCCTTATGACACATGTCATGTGTCATCTGCAAAATCAAATGAAAATGTATAAATTTTTTCACAAAAAAAATCCGAGATTCTTTTATTGATTCTAAGGAAGAATTGTCTTTTCAAATTGGAACCTGTTACTTTGATTACATTTCCATTTCCATGTTATCGAAGAAAGCACTTTATGTGACATATGTATGTACTTTACGATGCCGTAGCGCGCATGAACATCTTTTGCAATTCCATCTTTCTGAGTACCTTGATTTTGTGGTTAGCTGAAGAGTTTTTGCACATGAACGTGTGCCTTCGCATTTAACATATCTTAGTGTTTCGCCTGAATTTATGTTATGATACAACTGCTTTGCAGTTATATATATCTTCTACTCCACTCGCTTGATACAAAAATATAATTAAATTCTGAACGAAGAGATACTTCCTTCTAATCTTTTTAATGCTTTTCTTCTGTGCTAACCGACCAGCATTCAGTTCCGTATTGATTGACTGAAATGACAGAATTTTTCATCAAATGCGCACTAATTTGTCTTTTACATCACGTGTATCAATGCAATTTTTTTTTGAATACGTGAATGGTAGTTGATCAATGTAAAGTGTCTACATGCAACCAATATAAAAGTCTATTAGTTGAACAGCTAAATTTATGTAAATTACAAATCCGAAATTTCAAGAGGAAGGCACGTATAGTACTTTGTTACCTCGTGTGAATTTTCGTTGTTCTATTGCTCTTGTTTTCTTCATGCAAGGTTTCAATATATCCCCGTTTCTTACGGGGATAAATGATAAAATGGTGTCTAAAATATCGACACTATGTTCAGGTTTTTTCAGAAAAACCAAACTTATCACTCACAATCAGCAACTAGCGGTCGAATTTAGATTGTAGTGTTTCGCAGGCGTATATTATTTCGAACTTTTTATTTTTACAAAATTAGATTTTTTTTTAACCACCTGTTCTTTGTCTAGAAAGTATACCGCGCTGGCAACCCTGCACTTGTTTTTAACTTCTTACCCTAATAAGTACAAGGTCGATCTGCTATCCCCTCAAGGCTCATCAGATCTCTGTGTTATTTCAGCTAATTTCTCGTATACTCATCACACAAAAGTGGATTTAACAGCTTCTTTAGGAATTTTAACCGCTCGTTATGTTTCCTCGATAACGACCGTAGGTGCCGCTAAGATGATCACAGACACTATTCTTTTTGGAATGAGATCCCCTATCCCTCATCGGATAGAAACTATCAAACCAAAAGAAAAGCGTTTATACGACTCGTCCTATAAGGCCAATCTGATAGAGAAAACCCAAAAAACTTCAAATGAGTCAGAAATGACTACAACGTCTTCTTAAGCGTGTAAAATTCCAAAACTACAAAGAGTTGAGACAAAAAATACTACAATGTTCCAAAGGTAGTAAAAGCTTTTGGTCGTTTGTCAAAAACATAAGAAATCCTGCCTCATCCTCCATCCCGACGCTCAATCACTATGACATTCCAGCTGTCAGCTCTTTAGACAAGGCCAATCTGCTTGCTGCTCACTTTGCGGCCAGTTCAACACTTCCACTCTGTCTCCGCCTTTCGAATCTACTTTCGCAAGTGTACTTAAGGATCTCACAATACTTAAAATCCGCTGGTCCATATGGTATGTTTCCCCTTCTTCTGAAGAAGTGTTCTTCCACGATAACGATGGCAAGACAAAACAGCATTTGTCCAGCCCGCCCCTAAAAAGGGTGAATCTTCTTCTCTCACTTCGTACAGAACCATTGCACTTACGTGACATGGAAGCGCTGATAAATTATCAGCTCATGAAATATCTCGAAACGCGAAAACTTCTTAGTAACCGGCAGTACGGTTTTCGTAGCAACAGATCGACTGGTAATTTGATGGCATATCTCACCGAAAAGTGTAACACAAGCGTATATCAATCTAGGGAAAACAAGATAGTAGCACTTGATATTTCTAAGACATTTGACGGAATTTGTCTTGTATGGCTTCAAGTCAGATATTCAGGCTGGTGTGCCACAGGACTCCGTTCTGTACCCGACACTCTTTTTAATCTTCATCAATGATCTCTTGTTTGTTACTTCTAGTCCGATATATTCATTTGCTGACGACAGTACTCTCTGTTTTTCATATTGGTTCCCTAACTGACGTCCCTGCTCATCGGCTGTACAACGGGAACGCCAGCGTATGTTAACCTCATTCAATTCTGATATTAACAGCATAACTAATTGGGGAACCACTAACAGAGTAGAATTTAATGCATCCAACTCTTTCTGCCGTCGTTAAAGAGAAATTTAAATACCCAGTCATTGTCCATGAAACCGAAAACGTTCTATTCTCGGTATGTGTGTCTATGACAACTTACGTTGGAATGACCACATATTCTGTGTCGTCAAAAATGCTACGAAATGAATAGGTTTCCTCAGGTGCTCCTAAAACCCCACTGCACCTGCTAGCTGGGATTCAAAATCGTGCGATATCAGAAACATTATGAATATTGTTAATAATTTAAATAGGTTATCGTATGCCATAGGATTAGGTGATTTTAATTTAACTAACATTACTTGGGTGATGCTCATCCATTTGGTCTTTTAAAAGAGAAGGAGGTTCAAGTTATAGACAGTATGTTCGCTAACAATTTTCATCAACTACAATGTAATTGTATCGAATCGCCCATGCATGCACAATGTTTATTCATGTATGAGCCTTTTTAAATATGAGCCAGATGGCATTTTTACACTTCTTGAATGAAAACCCGTCTGTTGTCGTAATCTTGATCAGACCGTGGAAGAGAAAAGTTTTCGTATAGAGTCAAAACTATCAGAGTATAGTACAGGTGTAGAAACTACAGTCGCGTAGTTAGTGCATAATGTTTAATAATATTTGGGTTTTTATATTTTTTCCCACTTTAAACAAATATGCTGTGTTTTGTTCCTGGATATATACAACAATAAATACATATCGCAATGCTATGGGCAATGTATTAAATATAACTTTTATAAAGGAAGAGCTCGAGGCTTCTCTGAGCCTAGCTGTATTTTCCATGATGCGTTGGAAGTTTGACTTAATATATCTATCATAAAACTTCTAACCACAGATTCCGAAACTGTTAAGTTCGATTTCGCTAGAGCAAACTTTAATGCTATAATTTTATTTTTAAGCTCGGTAAATTGGTCTTAGACTCTGAAAATTACTTTTACAGAGTTAAGGAAAATAATTCAGTACGCAATTTCTAACTAAGCGAGTATTAAAGCGGTCTAATAAGCCCGTTTTGTTTAACAACAGTTTATCTAGGCTGAAGAATTATATGAATAAAGCTTGTAAACCCTCTAATGCACAAGGATGCCTCAGAGCATTTATTTTTAAAGTCAGTTGATTTAATTGAAATTACCGTTTTCGCACCGCCTGCGGTCGTCAAGTAGATTTCTACCAACAAAACGAAACTAATTTGAATTAATTTGGTTTTAAAAATTGCAACGTTATTATTAGTCGAGTGTTAGAAGTTATCGAAAAAAACAAGAAAAAATATTGAGTGATTTTTTTATTTCGGCAGTCAAAAAATTTTATTTTTTAGCCGTACTGAGTCCATAATTTTTTGATAGGTTAACATAAGTATAAATTTTGGTATTTTCATGCCGGTTAGTGGTTTGGCTACCGTTTTCTGATCGTGCCTGTGGGTAGCCTTGTGCAACAAAGGATAACAAAATGCCCCTTCTTTTGCAGTACCCGTGCATTGTTTTCTTCCTAGATTTTCTTTTCTTTACCTTTTTTTACCTGTGCTGTAGAATCATGACAGATAATGCTAAAGCTATATCTGAACGACGTAAACGACTCCGACAAGAGGGGAAAATGATGAAAACTGAAGACTTTTCGCCAGCAGTAAGACAAAAAAAACATGATTTGAGCTCAATGAGTGACGAGGAAATAATTGACGTAATGGAATCGGTGATTGATAATGACCCGGATTACAAGCCAGACAAGATAACTCCAGAATATAGTGAAATGATAGATGAATGTTTGAAAACCACCAAGAAGTCAGCAGATACATCTGATGCATTTATCCAATCAGTTCACATTTCGCTTGGAGAGTCACTAACAACATCACACACTCCACAAGCAACAACAACCGTCGAAACATCAACAACGACGGTTGTTGGTTTCCCAACACAAAAATATTAATATTACCACCGATTGCGACACCGTAAACAAACCGAGGATATAGAAGAAATGTCAAATGCGCCCGATGACAAATTGGCAATGCACCATCGGACTCTTTCCATCACTGTCATAACCAGTCGCACTAATTACGATGGAAATCGGGCGAATTGTGTAGGAAGGAGACCAAGCCAAATCGCAACGTAAGTGTGCTCACTCTCGCACAGTGTGAGCCACCTGAATGGTCTAAATAAATATGTAGTAGTTGTAAGAAAATCAAGTTTATATAACCCCAACACCAAAATAAAGATTTTCACGGTCAAGGTCAATGACCATATGATTCACAGCTGAGGTGGTATATACATAATACCACCGAGGTTTCTTGCAAGGGGTAAAACAATTTGAACTTATTCGAATTGAGACCTTTGAATTGAAATAAAGCCAAATTTATAACGTTTAAGAAACGTCGCTGTTTTTTATTCCCCCTTTTGTTAATATCATCAATCGTGAAGTGATTCAACTATTCACTATTGCTGAGACGCCATCTCTAGCATTATTTCTCGACGTTCCCCGCGACGAGTTAAAGAAAAAGGCCACGTTCACCACTACCTGGACACGAAGAAGACGGTCCATCAGTGCATTTATAGCCCAAAGTATGCCATGAAATAGTCATTCCTTCCAAGAGTGGAATGAATAACGTTTTGATCTTTTTGAGATTTTTTAGATATTGAAAAGCAGTCCTATGAATTGAAAAACATTTACAGCATCATGTAAACGAAATGGCATTCAGAGGGAGTGATAAGCTGCGGACAAAGTAGTTGGTTTTGAATCACCCAATCAGTTTTTCAAATTGATTTTATTGTAGAGCAAACAAATTTGAGAACTGTTGCAGATGATGTTAGCACACAATTTCGCGTGGACTCGGAAACTATTCATCACTTTCTTGGTTTGCTGATGTATAGTACATGACAACTGTTACTATTCCTAACACACGCTGGTACTGGGGAAATTTTCCAGTGGACAAAATAAGAAACGTCATGCCTGTCAGGAAGTTGGAGCAGATTAAAACGTACAAATGCTTCTCAAATGAAGAAGATAGAATAAAAAGAGGTGAAGAGGGCTATGATCCTCTGTTTCGTATCAGAAAGCTATCAGACAGATTGACCGAACGTTTCGACTCGATTTCAAAAACAGCTCGGTTGTGTGTCGATGAGCAAATGTGCAGTACCAAAATAAAACATCACCTGAGACAATATATGCCAAATAAACCGCATAAATGGGGTGTTAAATTGTTCGCACTTTGTGATTCACATGACTATTCATATCAATTCGAAATTTTCAATTAATGTACCTGGAGCTCCAGATCTCGGCGCTACAGCTAATGTAGTTGTGCGCTTGTCTCAGACAATACCTGACTATGTCCATCATATTTTGACAACTTCTACACCACCTTGCCTTTGCTAGTACACATTCATGCACGTGGAATTTATGCATTAGGTACCATTCGTGCAAATAGAGTACCTAATTGCAAACTGCCTTTAGATAAAGATCGAGAAGTTACAAAAGCGCCTAGAGGTTATTCTACTGAATATGTTGGCACAGCTTATGGCATCGATTTATCGACTGTGCTGTGGAAAGATACAAGATGTGTTCGTTTAGCATCTACTTACGTAGGAATAGCTCCATCTGTACCAAGCTCTGGAAATGCAGAACTAGTAAAAATTGCAAGGTATCATAGACAGGAAAAGAAATACATCCAAAATAACGGTGATAATCTCATGGATGGTTTGATGGTTTCATTGAAAACTCGTGATGTTGTTACACGTATTTTTTATCACCTGTTTGACATGACCATTACAAATGCCTATATATTGTACAAAAGAGCAAGATTCAAGAAAAACAAGGATCCATCACGACCACCAATAAAAGAAGAAGACTTGTTATCATTGCCTGAATTTCGTATGTATTTAGCTGCTATACATTGTGCATATACCAAAAAACGACCTGTTGGTAGACCATCACCAGAAGAACCACCGCAGTCAAGTACATCTGGTCAACGAGCTTAACATCCAGTGGAAGAAATATGTAATGACCTATTGGGCCATATGCCAAATTTTTTAATTGGTGGAAACATTAATTTATTACTCCTATTCACAAATCTGGTTCTAAGGGAAAACTATAGAACTATAGCAAAATTGCAATTTATTCTTAAAATCTTTGAAGCTGTTGTAAAAAAATGGATTATACCTTTGTGTGTAACTCAATGCCAACATGCCAACAATGCCTCATAAGTAGTAGATAGTAAATCGACTGCAAAAAATGTAACAATACTTACGAATTACTACCTCCATAACATGGAAAAACGTCTACAAATTGACTGTGTTTACACAGATTTTTCCAAAGACTTCGTGTCCATCTCAATGTCCTTTTAAAAAAACTTAAAATGTTTGGATTTCATTCCAGTTGGATAGTAACTTGATGAAGTTTGCGCTTCAATATGTTAAGATTAGTTCTGTTTCTTCAAACGTGATTCTGAATCACTCAAGTGTTCCTCAGGGCAGCCATATTGGTCCGGTACTTTTCCTTCTTTTCATAAACGACGTTCCATCGCATGGAAGACGCAGACGAAATTTTTTGTTTGGTAAATTCTGTTTCTGATGCTCTTCGATTGCAAAATGATTTTTATCGTATGTCATTAATACGTATTATTTTGTATGGTTTGTATTTCAATATAAATAAATGCTCAGCTATAACTTTCAGTAGAACAATGTTTCCAAATGCCTTTTATTACAATATTCAAAGAACATATTAATGAGAGTAACTTATCATAAAGACTTAGGATTAATGTCTGATATCGAATTAAGTTTCTTGTTACATATGGATTATTTAATATAATTGGCAAAACAATTATAAGGGTGGCTTAAGTCGTAGTGGATTGGCTTCCAAATCGGAAGCTTCGGTGTTCAAATCCTATACTCGTCCGAAAGACATTCATTTTTTCAGTTAACGAAAATCAAAATCAAGTTAGATGAGTAGTTGACTAGAAATCAACACCAAGCCAACCTCCACTAAGAATTTAGTGTCCCCATTAAATGTTGGAGCCCAAAAATCTTTTGCAGTTTCCTAAAGACGTAACACGTGCTCAGGCATTTTAAGTGTAATAATATCCACTTGAGTGTTAAGTTCTTTAAAAAAAATAAAAAATTAGTATAGGAAAAAGAAAAAGAATTCCATGAAAGAGGAAAAGACTCTAATGTGGAATTTATACCAAGAAGAGAAAAATAAATATTTCAAAAATCGCGCGGGATATCGGCTGTTCACGTGCAAAATGCCATAAATATTTGAGAATCGTGAACGATCCAGGCCAAGAAAAACATCAAAACGAGTGGACAGTCTCAGTTAGACATTCTCTAAGGAACCCTTTAGCTGCTTTAGTGGATATGAAAGCTCGAATGGAGGAAATAATGGTGTAACCGTATCATCTAAGTCAATAAGAGCTCGATTACTGGAAAACAATCTTGGAGGATGCCAAGTTTGAAGAGGGCAATGGTTTCATAGGTTAATCGGAGAAAACGCGTAAATTTTGCCAAAAGCCATGTATACGAAAGTCAGCCATTTTGTCTTCTAAAGCGACGAATCCAAATTTAATCTGGCAGGATCCCATGCAAGATCCTACGTACGATGTCCACCTAACAAGGAGTTGGACCTGATGTACACCAGGAAGACAGTGAAATTTTGAGGTGGCAGCGTCATGGTTTGGGGATGCTTTACTGCGAATGGTGTTGGACCAATAGTTCGAATTAAAGGAAAAATGAATGAGTTAAGGTACCCATACATATTGGCCAACATCTGGAGACATTTTTTGAAGATTTGTCACTTGCAACACACCGACAAATTGTGTTCAAGCAAACCAATGAACCTTGCCATACTTCCCGCATTGTGAAGAAGAGGTTCGAAGAGAACGACACTACAGTGATAGTAGAATCCCCATATAATGCCTGGACATAAATCCAACAGAAAATTTATCGGCTATCACCAAAAGACGTGCAATGGCTTTAAAGCGTCCAGTCTGTGCTGTATGATGACAGTCCAGTAGTCTGTGCTGACTTAGCCTCTTCAATAAACAGCAGATGTGCTGCCATAGTTGCTCAGAAACCATATCCAACGAAATAACATTTTAAATTATAAAAATTACATTTGAGCCAAATTTTACTTATTTACTTATGAAATTTTCCAGGTAATCAAATAATTTTTTTATTAATTCTTTATCGAACGTAATGTAAAAATCTACTCGTATAATTAAATAAAAATAAGTAAATACCAAAATTAATTTGAAACACGAAAGTAAAGTTTTTCATGGCACTTTGTCAAAAAATAGAAGATCATTGCAGGGTGTGCTAATTACCTCACTAGCCTCACCTCTCCCCCACCCGAAATGGAAGGCAGTTTAATCGAAAAATCTGGGCAAGTATTGAATTTATTGATAACTACCATAAATACTCCGAACACAGGAAATGTGAACTTTGACTGCCTGAAAACACGCATTTTCTAAATTTGCGACCAATTAAGTACTTTATTGAAGGAATGCTGACTTAAAAAAATATATTTTCTCAAACAACATTCGCAATGGTTAAGCTATGTAGAAAAAATATCTTGTTCGGCGAAGGAATTGGAAAGAAGGCGGAAGATTTTTCCGATTGTAGCGCAAGAAGAATAGCTGAGATCTTTAAGTTTGACGAGTCAAGTGGTGACTCCATGCGTGAAAATACATCCACTTGCAATAGGGATTTTATTCCATTTGACACAAAGGAGGTTTTGTCACTCGTTGCGAGGTAATATATCTGGTTTGAGTTTGGTTGGTCTCCCCTACATGTGTCGATTCGCTTTTCTATATAAATACATACTTCATTCATATTTCATACCGACCTGGAGT
This sequence comes from Volucella bombylans, assembly GCA_949129095.1. Classification (NCBI taxonomy): domain Eukaryota; kingdom Metazoa; phylum Arthropoda; class Insecta; order Diptera; family Syrphidae; genus Volucella; species Volucella bombylans. The sequence continues at coordinate 25,026,978 of OX422140.1, read as the reverse complement.
CAAAAATGGCAAATAGGGACTAAGGAGAGGAGCGGAAATTCTATTAAAAAAATAAGAAACACGTTCAATCCCAGTTTAGAACAAAATTGGGGTTGATTGTAGATCAGCGGGTGATAGTGGCACATCTGAGGATGGGAATACTATAGAGATAACAGGTCTCGACAAGGGTCTTATCCATAGATGTGCTACTCGTACTATATCTCTTAATGACATAAACAAAAGGAAAATTGAAAAAGAAGAACAACAAAAGAAACACACACCAACAGGAAAACGCCAATTAGCTTAAGTTAAAAAAATTGTATATATTTACTTGTTTTCAGTAAATTTGTTTAGGCTACCAATACTTGAATACAAATTATGATGAAATAATATAAACTATTTCATTGCTGTCATATCAGTCGAATCCAGCTATTGTTCTACCTAATATGAGGCTGCATTAGTCGATTGATTATACTCGTATAATACAAAAATCTAACTTGTGAAAATTTTTCATGGTCCTTCAAATCGGATTAGATGGAATAAAATTGGTACGAGACCAATATATAGTGTAATAGCGATAATATCAAATCGTGGTATAAATACCAATTCTTTCAACCACTGACAGGCAACGACGATATAGCACTCAACCAACCAAACAAGAATCCAAAAAGACGTTCATCGATTTTGCGACAACTGTAGGAAGGATGGAGAGTCTCTTTACTCTAAGTAATATTTCCCAAAACGACTCGACCGACTAGAACAGTTTTATACTGCCTTCCAAATAAATAATGGATATTTGGAAAAGCTGCCTCAGTCAAATGCGCAGCATGCTTATTTTCTTAAGAATAATTTCGATCAATTTGAAGAGAGGTATCCCGACCTAAGAGGTAACTTCATAGCAAAATTGGAGTTTCTTAAGAAGAAGAAGCAACCGGAACCCAAGGCGTTATCAACCATTGTAGCTGTTGAACAGTTTTATCCTGTAAGTCGAGGTCTAAATCTAGGCGCAGTAAGCCAACAAACGACGAGCAGCATAACAGACCCAGAGAATCTGGAGAGCAGGCTCATGTTACGAATTGCTCAGGGAGGTTTAAGAATTTTAATTCAATTAAAAATAGCTTCGTATGCATTATTGACATCCTGGATTTAAATCTGGGATTTAAATTCGATTAACTTAAGGAATGTTATCACTGGAAAAAGCTGACTACGGGCAGTAAGTAGTAAGTGTCTAGCAACGACAACAGCAACCGGAGACAGTAGCTCCACAATCTCCAACACATCATAAATATACCAGCATTCAGCGGAAGGTATGAAGTCAGATACCATTTTGTGAACTATTCGAACGATTAGTTCACAATAATGATTCGTTAATCAAGTGATTTCGAACGCGATCAATACTTAAAAAGCAATCTGAAGGGAGAATCAGCCAGGATTGTCACCCACTTGCCACTGACGTCAAACAATTATGCAGCGGTTGTAGAATTGTTGACAAAAAGGTTTCAAAATCCAGAAGCTTTGTTCAACAACTATACCCGAAAATGGATACGTCAAAAGAAATCTTGTATGGTATTAACTACTTAGGATTTAACGTTAGCTCTTAGGATTCACTTAGTTGTTATATCCAAAATTCTTGACTCAGAATCCAGAAAATTGTACCAACAGTCAAGAGGAACGACAACAGAAATCCCAAGGCCGAGGATTGGAAGGCAGGATGGAGGATGAGTAGAATTTCTAATATTTCTGACGAACGGCCAACAATTTTACATTTTAGTATCTTTTGCTTCAGTTTCCGGTCGCATTGAAATTTCACGCGCTTTGGAATGACGATGCACTCGGTTTTCCTCTATCTGGCTGGCCCCTTAGGACCGAAAATATATTTCTCTAACCCTGACAGCCTCTTTACAGCTCGAGTTGTACTAGGCCTTTTCTTTTGGTTTGATACTCTTCATCGGATGAGGGATAAAGTCATTCAAAAGAGAATAGCGTTTCTCATCACGTCGTAATCGCGGAAACATAGCGACCAGTTAAAATTCCTAAAGAATGTTGTTACGAGTATGTCCGTTCAAATTGGCTTTCTCGTATTGCCATACGGTTCTTTTAGGAAGCTTTTCTCTAAGATACGAGAAATTAACTGATATGACACAATGATCCGACGAGCCTAGAGGGGAAAGCACTTCAACAGTGTGAAATTAAAAACAAGTCTAGGGTGGTATGACTAATCAACCTCTGGTATTTACAAGCTGGTATAAGTTGTTTTCTGCAGCGAAGATCTCAACACACCTTTCTTCGGGTGTTGCCTCTCCAGCTCATTTACAAGCTGGGATAGGTTGTTTTCCGCAGCGAAGATCTCAACACACCCCTCTTCAGGTGTTGCCTGTCGAGAATGTCGAAGCTACCCAGAATTGTACATATCGGAATCGCCAGTAATATCGATTTCAGTATGAGGATACATAGATACAATTCTTTGAATGGAGCCAGACAGCGCATCATAGTCTTTAGAGGTCGAATTGCAGTCCAGAGTTCCTAAACTCTGACAATTTGATTGTCAGATGATTGGCCGAGCAATACTTTGTCTGACAACGTTGTCAGGTTGAAAATTGTCAGTTCACACGGTTGGCAGATTTTTGTTTACAAACAAACCTGGCGGATCCGTTGGCAGGCATTGTCACACAAACTAATGCACTGAGAGAAGTGAAGTGAAAAATTAAATCGTAGTGGAACAAAACGAAAGCAGCTAGGAGGATGAGTTGCCACACAAACGTCGACGTGTTTGGAAGAAGTATTGGGTGGCCCACCGCCAGCAGGAGGGCCTTTACAAAAAATTGCTCGTCGCATTGAGAGCTGAGGATTCAGGATTATATTGCAATTTTTTTCGTATGAATTATAAACAATTCGATGATCTTCTAGCTTTGGTGACTCCAAATATCGAAAAGCAAGAAACGAATATTCGCCCGAGCATTTCAGTAGTTGAGCGGCTTGAGTTGACTCCTCGATATTTAGCTACCGGCGAACATTTTCGGTCTATGCAATATCTGTTCCGCATTCCTTTGTCAACGATCTCATCCATCATTCCAGATGTTCTGTATACAATCTGCAAAGTGCTCATGGACAAATATCTTCAGGTAAATTAATTTCGTTATCTAATTGAATATATACACAAATGGCATTTCATTCAGCCTGGGACGGTGTTGCCAGCAAATTCAACAAACTGTGGCAATCTCCATATTGCATCGGAGAAGTGGATGGAAATCATGTAGTAATGAACGCGCAACCACCACAATGCCGGCAGCATATTCTACAATTACAAAGCCCACCCAATATGGGTATTGCCGATGGGGAATATAAACTGCTGTATATCGACGTCGGACGCAATGGACGATTTTCCGATGATGGTGTATTCAACCGATGAATATTTGGACAAGCGCTGGATACTAATCAGCTGTGCTTGCCAGCACGCAAAGCACTACTCGATAGAAAATTGCCTGGTCCATATGCACTCGTTACAGACGATGCATTCGCTTTAGGGCCGAACATATTGAAACCATACAGCCAACGCGGTATCTCAATGATGTAGCGAGTATTCCGTTATCGATTAAGTCGCGCCCGCCGTTTTATGGAAAATGTTTATTATGTCGGCCCGTTTCCGAGTGTTGCGAGGGTCCATATATTTAGATGCCGAAAAGTCAACTAAAATTATACTTGCGTGTTGTGTGCTCCACAACTACTTAATGGCAACAAATAAAAAGAATTATGCTCCGAACAATTCATTCGATCATTACAGTGATATCGCCGAACTTGTCTTTAGTAATTGGCGACGTGATGTGGATGTGGAAAGTAATACATTGTATCCATTAGAAGGATCACGTACTGATACTATAGTCCAATCTAAGGATGTTCGAAATGAGTTCAAGACGTACTTCATCGAAGAGGTCACCCTCTTAGCATGAAAAGATTATAAGCAGTATAAATTGCTTTAATAAAAAAAAATTAATTTGCATGTTGCATGATGAAATATTTATATTAAAAATATTTTGTGAAGAAAAAGTGATTTTTTTTTTCATATGAATTATGTTTCTGTTGATGCTTTCTTTCTGTCTGCCTTGTAATGGTTATCAGTTCATACTGCTCGAATGGTTGTTCCTGCGGCCGCTCCTTCCAAGACGAAGGCTATAATGCGGAAAAGACAATGAAAACATATAAAACATAATGAAACTGAAAATGCACTCATTATCAGAGCAGCATCATCCATTATGTCGTTGAATTTATATCTCAGATTTGACCTTACGAATGCAGCTTGTTCCAGTGTTGAGTTCTGCAACTCATATGCTATATAGTCGGCCAGTTTGGTTGCGAACCAACAGAAGTAATGGACTGCAGTGCCTCTACCACCATCTGTTTCTCACTCAAATCGCTGCTGGTATCTGACGGAGATGGCGATAGTGTTGACGTGGTAATCATGCACTTGCATCTTTACCCAGCCGTTCATACTGACGATGACACAAATTTCTGCGAGTTACACTCACCAAGATCGTGTTACATGCATGCTACACTCGTCGTTGACAGCACAGTTCTGAAAAAAGAACACAAAGATAACATGAGTAATTCCGAAACAAAAAACTAACAAAGGCGAAGAAATAGTTACCAATTCCATATGAACTCACTTGGGAGAACTGCAGAACTTATTAGCTTCCAAAAAGATCATTGGTTTGAAATATTGTACTTCCAGGAAATAGGAACTGACACCTTGACCTGATTTTTTTTTGCGATATTTGTTAAGGCTGCTGTTGAGTGTGATACGGAGATTCGATCATTTTCCCTTACAGTTGTTGAGGGTCATATGGATGGTGTCCGTGATTTCCTGCCATAAGGCTTCCTTCGGTAGTTTATATTCTGCGCATGCAGTATCCTGAATTAGTTTTAAAATTTGTTCCTGGGACCATTCTTTCAACTTTATTCGATTTTTGAATTTATGGTTTCTTGCAGGTTTTGACTTCGTTGGCGACTGCGAAAGTGGTGTAACTTCAACCGGTCGAAATATTGTATCGTTTTCTACGCCGACATATTCATAATTTAGTTCACTCATCTTCACAAAGAAATCCAACTCGAAAATGAAAAAAAATAGCACCTAAACGTCGTTTTGCTACTTCTAATATGAGAAATAATTATCTGACACACGTCATATAAACATCTGACAATAAGAAATGAGTCTATAAATGTCCTAACCGTCTGACAATGGTCTGACAATGGTACAATGGCGTGTTCAGATGATTGCCAGACACCTGGTGGTGTCAGATGGCGGCCTGACAACGATCTACCAATGTGTTTTCCGCAAATACGAGTACCTATTGTCAGATGTGGCAATCGTCTCAACATAGCTTAATATATTTAAATTTAAATCACCTAAGACAATTAAATTATTAGTTTTTTTCTTTATCGAATAAAACAGAAAATTGATGAATATCAATTCATTAAACATTCGAATTAATACCCCCATTTATTTGGCTTAATATAAGCTTAAAAACTAATAAAAATTAAATTTTAGCAACTAAGGGAATATATCTAGGACTTTTCACTAGGACTGAAAACTAGGGATGGTGAAGGAGATCGAATTTGAGGGAGAGAGTGCTGCGATTAAAAACGAAAACGCAGTACACGGGAGATTGGTTCGTTAGAGACATATGTGGTGCGGTGGATTGGTAGGTAAAAGAGACGGAGGCAACATAGATTTCGAGGGTTAGTGTAAAATAAAATTTAGTTGTAAAGAGACGTACAATCGACAGAGCCCGAGAGGAGTCTGTGAATAAAAAGAATGTCTGCTGCGTCCCATCGTTTCTCCATTGTATTCAGGTGAATGAGTTTGAGACGGTCTCTATAGGGACGTAAGATTAGAGGATCATCCAAGGTAGACCTCGAAGAGCAAATCAAAGAAAACGACGCTGGATACTCTCAATACGGGATACATGAACTCGTTGAACGGGACACCACGCTTGGATAGCTTACTCGAGAAGGGGTCGAACGTGAGTGATATATAGTGATCTGTTCACGTACGGGTTGCAGAATTCTTTGGACCATCTTTTAGCGAAGTTTGCTTTAGTATTTATCTCATCAATTTGCGAGCGGAAATTAAGCGCGGATAAACTCAACAAAGGATATAGCTTGGCCGTGGAGAATGTAAATTCGGGGAGGAGACTTGTTGCACTTACGTGAGATGGTAATCGATTGACATTTGGTGACATGGAGTTCTAAGCAGTTCTTGATGCACCAGGTGGAAAAACTATTGTGAGGAAATGAGTATAAAAAATTTGGTTTGTCAGCATAGAGAAAAAGTGTATTGAATGACCCTTTCAAAATCGCTAATAGTTAGGATGAAGAGAAGTGGACCTAGGTGACTACCTTGAGGAACACCTGTGAAGGACGACAGAGCGAGACAGAACAGTTTATGAGGTCAATGGTGAAAATGAGCTCTAATTGCCTACCCATATAGTTGGAGACCCCACTAACTTGGCATAAACTGACCCTAAAAGATTCATCATCTGATTGAGTCCAGTGCAGTTGGGGTAGACTGAAATCCCCGAATACGATGCTATCATCGGATATGTTTATCATTTGATCAATTGCATCGACAGCAAGTTGGTAGCATTCGATAGGTTGAGCCGGTAGGACGTAAAAACACATAATGTACAGGGACATTGTGTTAACTTTATTGTAACGTAGTCAAGCTTATAAGAAGTAGAAACAGCGATTGGAGAAGAGTTTATGTCATTGTGGACACCGCGACAGAGACAATCCTCATGTAGACGGGTAAGATCGTCGTCTCGAAAAACATTGAAACTAGCAGGGAATAATTCCTGATTCTTCTTATCTGGAATTACAATAGATTATGTAGTTTCGGTCAGAGCGTATACCTCAGTCGTCCTACGTTTTGATAGTAGAAGAGCAAGATTATTTCGAGAGGGTGTAGGAGTGGATGGTTGAAACACTGGCAATGGTAGCACGTTAGGGACGAACAAATTTATCGTTGTCAGCCCTGGTCCGTTGAAAGTGTGAGATTCTTTTTGAGTGCACATAGTTACCGAAAGCAGCAAGGTCGTTTGAGAACTTTTGGGGAGACATATTGAAGATCTCGTGGAAGTTGAGACTTGTAGGGTCAGTAGGCAGACCTTCCTGTTCTGTGGAGACCATGACGCTTATTTTAGTTTTTCCGTCATAGCAAACTGAGTCGGATTTGTCATGCAGATAACCTAGAAGGAGACGTATATTCTCGTACGTCTTTTTTTCTCTAAGCCTAGAAAGTCCATAACGACATTCTGTTGTGTCAAAAGTTTGTTGAGTTATTTTAACTGTTGGAAGCAGAATGGGATCAAAAATGAGGCAAGTAGACAAAGATGTTGACCGCGAAGTAGCGGTGATTGAAGGGGCATTAGACACATTTTCAGATGAGGGATTATAAATATGGGAATTAATGAAATTTTGATTTTTAGCTCCGGTCTTGAGATCGAAATTTGGGAAAGACGTGTGTATTAGGGGTTGAGTGCTGGGAGTTTGAATTGTAGGGGTTAAGTCGAAAGAAACACGTTGACGTTGGGTGGATGGGAGGCTTAAAATTAGGAAAAATGTTAGTTCTAAAGCTGCAATGTGAGCTGGGTTTGTTGTGGGAAGAGGAGGTAGATTTTGGCAAATTGGATTTACTTCCTAACTTATTAGCTGGTTTAAGTATGACGGACTGCTTGACTTTATCCTGCTTCTTGGTCGTACTTTTCAACCAGTTGCAAACACACCTTTTTTCAAGATTGAAATTGCTGCTGGCTGGATTATGGAATAACCATTAGTATTGCCATATGCTATATTTCTTTTCGAAGAATTTCGAGATCCAATCAACATCAGCGTTTGAGGGGGTACCTTTGATAAGAAGAGTAGAGACCAATTGAAGGTGATCGGTAGGTGTCCAAGTTCAATTAAAGTGATGGCTAAGCTTCAGTAGGGCAGCGATTGGAGCAGCTGACATAGATGTGTTCTCTGTTGTCAAGTTGGAAGAAACTTCGCAGGAATCAGTAGGTTGGACCGTCCGCAGATGACTTATATGTAGGGATGAGCGTGAATCTACTTCAGGTTCCCTTAATTCAGCTATGAGCGATATATTCTGATAAAGCTGCGGGAAGTTTGGTGTGTCAACGATTTTTCTATTTATTGTTGCGATGTGATGTTTAATATCGCATACGAGGGATCGACATCATCAGCGATATCGTTCGCTGGAAATGAGCTTATCAACTCGCACGTTTTTTGGTTGGATATAGCCTGCGCAGAACATATAGCTTTGATGTCACGTAACACTTTATCTTCATTCCTCGATCTCCCGGAGTTTAACTCGATTTAACCAGCAACTTATTTATCCATGTGCTTTACTTTGGATTTTATTAGATCGTCTGAGTTCTGCACTGAGTTACGTAACTCTTCAACAATTTTAACACTGCTTTCAATAACCGAAATTTTGTCCGTAATCTTTTTCGTGCTCTGAATTCATTTGAATCGCTTAGGCATATTATTGCCAAAAGCACATGCGAAAGTGAGATACTCTTGCACTCATCAAAGAAGAAAAGGAGGTTATCGGAGAATCCTATAAACGCATTAAAAGACAAACACTTCACGGTTAACTTCCATGGAAACTTTTAAAATATACGCACTACCAAAATCTACACATAGGAGTTGGGAAATCAAGAGAAAACAGAAAATCAACAACAAAATTTAAAGCTATATAATATAGAAGAGTTCTAATACGGTCTGGAGTGTGTAATCTATATAATAAATGGCAACGCGTTACTCTACGTCAATCTGATCGTCTTAATTCACTCGTTACCGTCGAAACTGACGGAACTGAACCAGATAAATTGCCGGAAATGACAATTCTTCAATGTGTTCACCAAATTACAAGCTTATGGGCAAGTTATTTTCGCCTGGACCTATTCTTAAACACACATCGTCATTCCACATTACCTACTGTTTGTTGCTGAGGTAATAAACTCTCTTCAATCAGTATATTTTCAACAGGGTCATTGCCATCATTTCCATCAAGTCTAACGTTCCTATTTCCGATATTAATTCCACAAGAACCATCATACGGAAGTTCATTGCCATGTTCAATATTAAAGAACTTTTCCTCTATAGTAATTCATACATATGTCCTTGGTATTCACCAAGTATTGCAACCACTCCTTAATAGTTCGTTTCTGAACTGCCCCATTTACATATATTAATTCGATTTGTGTATTTGTTGTTTCGCTTGATATGTACACAAATACAATGATCATCATTATATTGCTCGGTAACTTATTGACCATTGTATTGACATCCACAGGAACATTAATGACTTACCCATAAATTCTGTATTGGCCATGAACATGTCGAAGTCTTCTTATTTGCATAAAAGGAATGCTGGACAAAATCAATCTTTCCGACACTAAATCGAATGGACCATTCAGCAAATTATCAGGAATCGCAGGATATTCAAAACCATTGTATACAGCCATTTTACGAGTAGGTATTGATTTTTTTATGGATGCTGGCGCGAGAATTAAATCAAACTACAACGGCATGTTCGTCGAAGTTCGAAAGTAATGTCCTTACGAAGTCCATACTTTCATCATTTAAGGAGTTGTATACAGTTACAATTTTCAAAAAATCAATTTATTTTTATTTTATTTTCGTAATATAGATATAAATTTAATTTGTGAACGCACTCTTTCACTAATCATCAAACTGTCACTGCCAGTTTATTCAGTAAGCTCAACATTTTCATCATGGTAAAGTACACGAACGAGCAACGTCTGCAAATTATAAACATTTTCTACCGAAATTCGGTGTCGGTGACTGCAACTTTAAGAGCGTTAACTCTAATTTTCGGTCGTAATTCTCGCCCTAGTAGACAGGCAATAACAAGTTTAGTGCAAAAATTTGAGTCTACATATTCGTTGTGTGATATTGCCGTGTCAGTGAGACAACGGGTTGGTCGAAGTGTCGAAAATAGCACTGCCGTTCAGGCCTCGATAGCAAACGATCCAAATCAATCAATTCCATGGCGTTCTTAAGAATTGGGCATCGCTCAGACCACCTTATGGCGTATTTTGCGTAAGGATCTTGGTTTACACCCATATAAGATCAAGCTGACTCAAGAATTGAAGCCGATGGATCATTTGAAGCGACGTACGTTCTCCGATTGGGTTCTGGAGTAGATGCGCCAAGATGATGAATTTCATCGCAAAATCATCTTCAGTGACGAAGCTCATTTTTGGCTCAATGGGTTCATCAATAAGCAAAATATGCGTTATTGGTCGGGTGAAAATCCACATGTGCTTCATGAATCACCACTTCATCCACAAAAAATAACTGTTTGGTGCGGTTTGCATGCCGGCGGCGTTATTGGGCTATATTTTTTCGTCGACAACAACGATCGTCACGTTTCTGTGGATGGTCAGCGTTATCGCGCCATGATCACCGATTATTTTTGGCCCGAATTGGAAGATATGGACTTGGACGACATGTGGTTTCAACAGGATGATGCCACAAGCCACACAGCACACGCTACAATCGATTTATTGAAGAGTAAGTATGGTGAGCGTGTTATCTCAAGAAATGGGCCAGTCGATTGGCTGCCTCGTTCGTGCGATTAAACGCCGCTTGAATATTTTCTGTGGGGCTACGTTAAATCATTGGTTTACGCCAACACGCCGACGACTTTGGAAGAGCTCAGAGCCAACATTGAACGAGAAATAGCGGCCGTTGCGGCCGAAATGTGTGGCCAAGTCGTTGAAAATTGGGTCAAACGAATCGACCGCTGCAAACGTGCCCGCGGTGGCCATATGAATGAAGTCGATTTCCATTCATAAATGTTTTGACTGTACTTCAAGCCGATAATAAAGTTTTTGAAATATCTCAAATGGTTTGCGTTTTATTTAAAAAAAAAGTTGTCAAGTCCTTATAAAGGGTCCGCCATCTAACGTTTTTTTTTTCAACTAGTGCTTATTTCGTGAATGGTAACACTTAGCTCATGTCTGATTTAACAGATAATTAGTTTTATCCTTCCGCTGAATGAATATGGTTGTGTATACGCTTGAACAATGCTGCGAAATATTGCCTGCCTTCGACTTAGAGAAGATGCCGATTTTGCCAAAAAAATCATCTTTTCAGATGAAGCTCATTTTGATCTTGGCGGGTATGTAAACAAGCAAAATTGTCGCATTTGGGGCACAGAAAACCCGCACGCATACATTGAAAAGCCGATACACCCAAAACGAGTCACTGTTTGGTGCGAATTTTGGTCCAGAGGCATAATTGGGCCATTTTTCTTCGAAAATGAGCAAGGAGTGGCCGTTACAGTCAATGGCGATCGTTATCGGGCCATGTTGAACGAATTTTTGTTCACAAAAATTGAAGAGGAGGATATTGGCAACATTTGGTTTAAACAGGAGGGCGCTACGTGCCACACAGCCAAAGCTACACTCGATGTTTTGCGCCCTGTTTTTGAAGATCGCATTATCAGCCGCAGAGCTGATGTCGTTTGGCCTCCTCGGAGCTGCGATTTGATACCGTTGGACTATTATTTGTGGGGTGCTGTAAAAGATAAGTGTTACGCCGACAAGCCAGAGACAATTGACGCTTTAAAGGACAATATTCGTGAAGCCATTGGTGAAATACAGCTGCACACAATCGATAATGTGCTTAAAAATTGGACCGATCGTGTAGGCTACTGCATGGCCAGCTGAGGCAGCCATTTGAATGAAATTATTTTCCATTATTAACCGGAAAGATAAAACTAATTATCTGTCGAATCAGACATGAGCTAGCTATTACCATTCACGAAATAAGCACTAGTTGAAAAAAAACGTTAGATGGCGGACCCTTTATTTACGAGGGGCGTTCAACATATTCTCGGTATCGGGGTGAAGCTGTGGTTGTATATATAAATTGACTTATTTATCAAGTAATACTCGTACTATTATTTTAGTACATTCATGTAAAATTTCATATAAATGTGATTATTAATTCGCGTTTTATCTCTAGTTAAACAAAATCATAAGGGCAACTGAGACGATGATGGTGAAAATTGAGCATCGCGCTGTAATTAAATTTCTCACTAAGCAAGGAAAAAGTCAAAAAACTATTCATGAAGAGATGGTGGCTGTTTACCAGGGTTCCGCACATTCATTATCAACAAAAGTGGTCAAGTGAGTTCAAGAGAGGCAGAGAGAGCATTGAAGACGACCCCCGCTCCGGCGCCCCGGTTACTGCTTGTACGGGAGAAAGCATCAAAGAAGTCGAAAAACTTGTTCTTGAGGATGCTCGAATAAAGGTGAAAATGATGGCAGAGATCACCAAGCTTTCAATTGGTACCATTCACACCAGAAAAGAGTGAGAATCGCGTGCTGTAGAGAGCTTTTGGAGATGTGTAGTGAGAACGCGAACGGTGTTATGGATCGAATTGTTACTGGGGACGAAACATGGGTCCACCACTATGACCCTGAAAGCAAACAAGAGTCCATGTAGTGGCATAAAAAAGGAACAGACCCCCCGAAGAAGTTCAAAGTCACTCCGTCTGCCGAGAAGCTCATGGCCACAGTTTTTTGGGACTCAAAGGGAATCTTGCTCATTGAGTACAAAAAAAAAGGTGAAACCATCAACGCCACATCCTACGCTTCCACTTTGCATAATTTGCGGGAGGAAATTAAAAAGAAAAGACGGGGTAAACTCGCAGCGGGTGTGTTGCTTCTTCATGACAACGCTCCTGTTCACACGGCGCGAGTTTCCAAGGCTGCTGCGCGAGATTGTGGTTTCGAAGAAATCTAACACCCACCCTATAGTCCAAACCTTGCCCCTAGTGATTATTTCCTGTTTCCGGATTTGAAAAAATGTCTTCGTGGAAAAAGATTTTCGGATGATGAAGAACTCAAGTCGGCAATAAATGGGTATTTTGCAGAGAAAGAGGAAATTTATTCTTTTGAGGCTTATCTCAAGATGTAACAAATGCATTGATGTTAGGGGAGATTATATTGAAAAATAAATTTTCCTTCATATCTATACCGAGAATATATTGAACGCCCCTCGTAAATACACAAACAGAAAATTTCATGTCAACCGGGTGAATATTCTCAAAGTTAGACGCATATTTGTAAAGGCGCGTCAGAGAGTATGAAGGTAGGAGCCCGGAACGGCAGCTGCTTACCTAGAACGCTGTCCCTTTTATTTACCTGCATATTGTAAATGTACCCCTCTAATTGATTCAAATGCATGGAGTTACAGTGGAGTAGGGTTTTTTTTTATACCTTCCAGGTAAATTTTTCTGTCCCCAAACTGACAAATATTGAAGATTAGTCGTCAGTCTAAACAGCTGAGCCAAGCAGTAAATTTGTGAGATCGCTTCTACTTTGTCCTGTAATTTTTTCCTGGAAATGAAGCTACACTTCATCTATGTAAATCTACTAAAATACAAAATTTGAGACTAAAGAA